>OY101441.1:85593990-85887737 GCA_956483585.1 Gymnocheta viridis
TAGTGCGTGCTATCGACAATGCGATATTCCGCAAAACTATGATTTTTTAGATGTTTTTAATGGATGTAAGACCAGTTAAATTTATATGAATATGAAGAAATTAATTTTTTATCTCCTAAGACCTTAACTTATCATTTTGTATATATTGAATTGGGGAAAATACGAAAATATGCAAAAAAAATACAAATATGTATGCACATACTATTTTTGGAAATTTTCGCTGTTTTTTAATCAATATTCAATCATACAATTTTCCTGATGTTCGTATGCATTTCACCTGTAAAAATTAAGAGAACAAAACCAAGGGAAATGTGGAAAAATCCCACTGAAAAATATTATTCATGATAAGGGGAATTTATTTTCTCACGCGAACATTTTTCGCGGGAATTATTCACGATTGGAACATCAGGGAAAAGGGAAATATTTCGAGGGAAAAATATTCACGATAGGGCTGATTGTTTTTCTCATTTTTTATTATTGTTATTCATATATGCATACCAACCAGCGTTGCCGTTGTGACACTAAAGAATCACTTTTGGCCCTTTTTCGTGCCAATGACACTTTTTATGATCCCTTTTTTAAATTTATTCCTTTGTATCATTTCAAAAAATGTATGCCACTTTTTGAAAATGAGTAAAAATATTAATAAACAACAAAACGTACGTAAAGTAACTAACGCAAAAAGTTTTGGTTCGAGACGGGAAATTTTAAAAATAGATTTGATGAAAATATATATTCAAATTTATATGAATTCGTTACATACATATTTACTTTGCCTCATAGTAGTGCTTCCGCTGAACGATTTTTTTTCAAAAGTATCACTGATTAACTTAGAATCAAACTTAAAATAGAAACGTGTGAACCTATGCTTTCCTCCCTATATTGGCTCGAATCGGATCTGATTAATCGGAATTAATTACAAAATATAGAATAAGTATTTCTAAAAAGTGATAAACATTGTTTTTGTAAAATTAATTTTTTTTTGATAATATGACTAATATTGGAATGTCCCTTTGAAGTACTTTTTATATTCAATTTTTTATATTGATTTATAATTCAAGTATGTATAATTAGTTTTTTTAATTAATTCTTAAAATTCCACTTTATTTTTTTTTATTTGAAATAAATATTATTTTTTTGTTTTTATAAAACTTGGCCCTATTTTACTTTAAAATACCTTTTTTGAACCTTTTTTTCCTTAAATGCCCTTTTTATTACCATTTTTTAAAATTTTCAACGGCAACCCTCATGCCAACTCGCCTATAAGACGCTGGGGCACCACATTGTTATGAATTTACTTTGAATAAAAAATATACCAAAAAATAAAATTACTTTATTGAAAAGAAAAATTCACTTTATGGAAATTCTCTATAAGGAGATGAAAATACCAGCGTTGTCAACTTTAAAATTTAAAAAACGCACCAAAATGGGACAAAAACGAGCCATTTAAAGAAAAACGCACCATGTTTAGAATTTCTCTATTATTTAAAATGTTTATTGACTTAATTTTGCATAAAAATTATATTTTTGTATTAATAATATAGCAATACATTTAAGAGTTGAAAAAATAAAACAACAAAAATAGATATTAACTTTTTATTTCTTAAATTCTATACTAAACTTTTTAAAAAGAGATACACGATTAATAGTAGGAAATAATAATAGTTCATTATTTATTCTTTTATTAAAATATTTTTAAAAATTTATTTTTTTAGATGTTTGATATTTTCATATTACAAATTTTTTAAAGAAATTATTACAAAAAGATCAAACGAAGATGGCACACTGTATCTGATCGAATTCGACAGGCGACACGTTTCAAAGCGTGAAATTTTAAAAATCAGATTTTTCTGTAACATTGCTGTTTATTGGAGAAAACCTCTCAAGAGCAATAAAGATCCTACACAATGTACCAAGTGTTCAATGTACGGTCATGGAGCCAAAAACTGCAACCGAGTCATAGTATGTACAGCTTGTGCGGGTAACCACGATTACGCTGATTGTTCACTGAACAAAAGCTCGCCTGATGGTAGTATAGTGTACAAATGTCATAACTGTACAAATAAAAATTACAGAAATGCAAACCACAGGGCCGATGACCCTAAATGCCCGTGTCGTAAAGAATACTTAGAGATACGACAAAGACTCACCGAAAAAACTAGAATGACTAGTATAAGACATAACAGTAGTTATGTAGAGAGTGATTTCCCACAACTATCGAGCCAAGAACATCATGGTGTTGCACAAGACTCCCGGTTTCAAGGGAAAAATATTATTTCTGAGTGACTAAAAGCAAAACACGGGACAACAACGAGTTATGCAATGATAAACTATTGGAAATATTTTTTAATGCAGTAGATGCATTGGAAAAATGTCAAACAAAGTTTGACAAATTGAGAGTCTTAGGTATGATGCTTAAACATGCCATATAAAACATTTGTTGTACACAATGTCCATGTTATGCACTGGAACGCTCAAGGCATAACAGCCGAGTCAGCAGCTGCACAGCTCGAGCAAGTTCTTCACGACAAAAAAGTTGATATACTTTTGCTCAATGAGACGTTTTTAAAACCACATCACAAACTTCAATTAGGAAGCTACAAAATCTATCGTGAAGACCGGCTAACGCATGGCGCAGGAGTACTCATTGCGGTAAAAACTAACATACATAGTTCATAAGTTATTACCCAAAATTAACACAAAAATCATTGAAAATATTTCTATACAGGTTACTATTAATAGTCGTCCTGTAGTTTTTACTGCTGCTTATAATCCAAATTATACTGTGGATTTTAAGGCGGACTTAGACTTACTCACAAACTTCTCTTGTGTCTTTACCATTTTTGGTGATTTCAATGCACAGTGTACTCCTAGCAACGTAGATTTATTGCTAAATAAATTAATTTCAATTGTTAACGCTGCATTTAGCAAGATTCCCGTAGGAAGAAAAAACTCGTGGCAGAGAGAAATCTCAAGTACATCTAAGATGCTTATTGCTCAAAGAAATAAATTCAAACGTAGATTTCAGAGATGTAGGGATCCGATTTACAGAGCCCACTTACACGGTGTCTTAAGGCAGTCAAATAATCTAATTGAATTCCACCTTAACAAGGATAGAAACGAGTCGTGGTCGAGATTTATTTCGAAACTACCCCCGGGATCCAAAAAATTCTGGAAATTAACAAAAGCATTAAAGGGAAAGAACTCGTTTTGCTCAGATCTTAACTGCAATGATGAAGTTTTAAAAACTGGTGCAGAAAAAGCTAATGCAATTGCAGATGCTTTTGGTAGTTCACACAATATTACTATCAATAACCAATCGCCTTTGGATACATGTGTATCTGATTTTGTTAATTGCCTCGATTCTCCTATTGGTAGTAATAATATTGAACGTACAAATGCCACTGAGGTTAAGACATTTACTATGCTATTAAAAAACAATAGAGCCCCGGGGTTAGATGGCATAAATAGAATTATCCTAAAAAATATGCCAGACTACTTTTATGAAATTCTAAGTAAAATATTCAATTGTTGTTTAATTAATGGCATATTTCCCCGTACTTTCAAAAAATCAAAAGTAATACCGATTCATAAAAAGGGAAAAGATCCCAAATTACCCACGAGCTATAGGCCGATAAGCATTTTAAGTTTACTGGATAAGGTCTTTGAAAAAATCATTCATAAAAGATTAGTTGATTTTGCAGATCAAAATAATATTATTAACCACCAACAGTTTGGATTCCGTAAGGAACACTCTACCGTACACCAAATAAAGCGAGTTGTAAATTATATCAAAGATAACATAAGAAATGGCAAGAGTACTGGCATTGTTTTTCTCGATATAGAAAAAGCTTTTAATACCATCTGGCATAATGGGATGTTATACAAACTCAATGCGTTAGGTTTCCCTTTATATTTACAAAAAATTATACAAAGTTTCCTTAAGAACCGTACATTTGTTGTATGTGTTAACGGGGACTTCTCAACAGAAAGAACAATCACAGCGGGATTGCCACAAGGGTCAGTACTATCACCTACACACTACTCATTGTATACATCTGATGTTGAGGTGCACAGAAATCAGGAAGCAGCATTTTATGCTGATGACAGTGATTTATATGCAGTGGAAAACTTTCAAATGCAATAATCAAGAGAATGCAAGAGAGCCTTACCACAAGCCAAAAATATTTTAATAAGTGGAAAATAAAAGTAAATGATAATAAAACGCAGGCCATTATATTCCCATATAATAAATCACCAAAAAGTATTGCTACTAAAATTCTGTACTTTCGGGGAAACATGATCCTCATCAAAGATTATATTAAATATCTAGGTATCACTTTAGATAATCAAAAACTTAAATTTAAACAACATGTGAATTACATTTGTGATAAAGCTTTAAAGTGTGGACGTGCTCTATACCCCATACTTAATAGGAGGTCTAATCTCAACCTCAAAAATAAAATATTGTTGTACAATATTTGTATTAGGCCGATACTGACTTACGGCAGTCCAGCATGGTTTTACAAAACTGCTAAGACCCATACAAAAAAGCTTCAGATTATCCAGAACAAAAATTTAAAAATAATTCATAATCTTCCCCCTAGATTCCCCACTGACTTACTGCACAATAGATTTAAACATAAAAAGTTAAACGCGTTTGCCAATGATCTGACGCTGTCATTTAATGAAAAATGCAGATTGTCTAATTTTGAAACAATAAGAAATTAACTAAACTGTCGCTGAGATTCTTTTGTTAAAAGGAATCTTACTAGCGATTGTTTTACCAAATTTCATTATAATATTTTCAAAGTTTATAGGAGGTTTTTGTGACAAATTTTCCTCAAGACAGTATTTTTAACAGTTTCCTTATTCAATTATAAGATTTAATTGTTGTAGTACGTAAGTAAAATCTCATAACATTGTACCTTATTTAGTTTATAAGATTCGTGAATAAAAGATTTTAATAAATAATAAAAAAATATTAAAAAATTATAATATACACAGTAGGGTTGGCTGACTTGTAAGGATGTCATCGATATGGTGCCATCGATTTTTCGACAGCTTTTGGCATGAAGAAAGAGTTCCACTACGACATAACAAAAAAATCATTTTCGAGGCGCCCAATTTTAAATTCAAATTTAGAATTTTCATTAATAAATAATTCAATTTCATCAAAAATAATTCAAAATAATAATTCAAAAATAAATTTCACATTGGAAAGATAATATTAAAAAAAATAAATCAGTCGATTTTTTTTATTACCTACTAAAAAACAACCTTAAAAATATATTTGTTTCCGCATGCCAAAAGCAATCGAAAAATCGATGACAAAATATCGATTGCTAAATCGACGAACCCTAATACACAGCCTTTTACTATATAGTTTAAAAAACTAAACAAATTAGTACATACATACATAGTATGTATGTTTGCGTTCATTTGTACAAGATGATACATTTTTGTACATTCATTTAATAAAACTTTTTAAAAGATCAACAATTTATAATAATTATTATAAATTAAACAAACAGGTGTATTTTATTGTACAAAGATTTTTTCTCACACTGAAATAAAAAGTTGTGTTGAATTTGCTTTGATGCCACCAAAAATTAAAAAAGGCACCGAAATTAAAAAAAAGCGAACCGCGCACCAACTAAGGAATTTCTCGCACAAAAAAATTTAAAAGCACCGAAAATGGTGCGAAACGCACCCGCTGGAAAATACACTAACATTGGAACGAGAAAGCTGTTTTTTTAAATAAATTCATAGTAGGGAAAACTTTTTTCAAAAAGGAATCATATAGATTCTACTTGAATGCCTACGTGTAGTGGGCAGCCACGTAAACCAGGGAAAACTTCATTGTATAGAAGATCACAATAGATATAAAATCAATACAGTTTGCAGTGAGGGCATTTTGGTGCTTTTCGGGTATTTTTGGTGCTTTTCGGGTATTTTTGGTGCTTTTTGTCTCTTCACGCGCGCAAAGTTTTGTAAATATCCGTTTTTAAAAAGCAGGTATTTACAGTGCTTTTCACAATTTCTTACAGTGTCTTTTGTGCTATTTTGTACAATTGAGAAATGTTTTTAGTTACAAAAATTTGCTACTTCTTTTGAGCGCAAATAGTATTTTTAAGAAACCATGAATTTTTTCCGCTGAGGTTGAAGGAACATTCAGTTTGATGAATTTGTTTGAAACAAAAATTAGAAACCGGTTATCTTTAAATTCAGTAAATGCGTTACAGCATATTAAATACGAATTAAAATTTGAAAATGCATGTTGTACCTTTAAATGTTTAAAGCAAAATAATTCGAACGAATCATACCAAAAAATTCAATATTTTATTATTATTTGGTGGCCTGATTGCGAACACGAAATGGATATTTTTGACAGCAAAATAAACGAAAATGAAATAATCGATTGAAATGAATTTCATTCGACTTTGATTTCCTTTTTTTTTAACAATTCCTTATTCAGAATTTTCATAAATTTGTATACTACACATCGCTCCTTTAATGCAACATGATCATATCTTAAAAAAAACCAAAACTTTTAAGTTACTTAGAAAGAAAAATGATGTTGAAGGTATTTCATTATATGTAAAAAGTTTTTCAGTAGCATATGTATGCTTAATCCAAACCAAATGTATACCAACTAAAAAGCCAATACAGGCCATATAGTATGTATGTACATTAGGGTGGAGTGATAATGTATGAAAATTTTTTTTTTTTTTTCAACGCAATAGCGATAAAAAGTTGCCTTTCAGTGAGTAAATTAAACGTACAAAAAATTACTTACTTGTCTTGATGTTTTGAGGTGCCCCAACACAGTTGAAAATTAGGAAAAATTACGAATTTTTCATATTGTCCTCAAACTATCAAATACGTTATAAACTATAGTTTATGATGAATATAAAGTGAAATACATAACAATAACTTAGGAATCCAATAACTAAAAGGGTGTTATTTTGTTTACTTATTTTTTATTTATCAAAGGTTTTAAATTTTTTCATATAGATTTAAAGAAACAAGATAAAAGTAATTAATGTAACCTAGATAATTATTCAGAAATACAGTAATTAAACATTAAATTGTTTTTTTTGTATCAAAAGTAGGCATTTGTTGGCGCGAAAGTAGTCTTGCCCTAATGAAACCGTCTCGTTTATTTTTTCCACAAACTGTATTAGAAGCTTCTGTCACTACTTTGATGCAGCGCTCTACGGCTTGTGTGGCAGGGAAAATCTTTAATTTTTTGACATGTGCCGAGACCGCTTTTAACAATGGCTTTCAAGTCTTCATCAGATATATCTGAAGTCAGAGGTGGCTCAGTTATCTCAAAGGCTCGCCACGTCATAATGTTGGTATAATCTTCTGCAACGAAATTAAATGAAGGCACTTTAAACGTTCGAAGTCCTGGAGTTTTCGCAGTTCTTGCTTTTAAAATTCGTCGATATGGCAGATCTTCTCGAATGATTTCTCTGTCATCTCCAAACATAGCAATAAGATTTTCTGGGTGACCGAAATATCCATTTCGTTGGATTATGTCAATGACCTTCTTAAAATCGGCGTTCAAATAGCGACTTAGATTGTTTGCCACAAGTGCTTAGCTCCGTTTATACACGAGGGATTACATTTTATTGTAAACCGCATCGGACCATGAACTCTCATCACCTACGTGGCTAATATCACCAATTTTTCCTCGGGGTCCGGTTTAGTAGCATATAATTTTAGAATTCGATTCGCTGTTGTAAACCATCTGGAATGGTTGAGAGATCCAGGTTCAATATTAGCTAAATCTGTAGAAAAAGCGCCAGTGCTAATAGCGGTCATAATATCGTAAAGATACTTTTGGTCGCTACTCAAATCACTACTTGTAATTTCAGGCAATATTGTAGGAATGACGGTGAATTCGACTATTGGCATTGTTTCACATTTTTGTAATTGAGATCCAATGGCACCTGAAAAGCATTTGTGCCCTGTAGTTTTTCCGTCCAAATGTAACAACAGATGTCGCAGTGGGAATTCATTCAAATACAACTGGCAGATAAGCCAATGCAATGGGTCATTAAGTTCTTCTTCGACCAAACGAACAGTACCAGCTTTAAAACCTGTGTTTACTACTGTTCCATCGCAACCAACAACAACTATTTCACTGAGATTCACCGATTTGGATATCAAGTGCGTTATTATAGCATTTTTAATACATTTAGCATTTCCAAACTCACAAGTTACATGCCCGAAATAGTCGCTTCCTGATAAAATCACATAATGGTTTTCTAGTACTCTTTTTCTGTAAAATTTATCATTCATTAAATTACTATTCAAAGTTGTATCCTTTTTGCCATCAAAATACACACCGCGTAGGATTTTCTTGCGATCTGCATCCTGCAAAGCTGCTCTAACTTTTGTTCTTTCACGGCGAAACTTTGAACGATCAATGACACCAATAGGATCGGTTGATGAAATAATGACATCTTTTAACACAGAAGAAGCTATAATGGCTCTGTCAGAGACTCCAGTACGATCACAGGCAAGGGCTAATGATGGGAAATTTGATCTCTTTTTTTTCGTGGCGATGCATCTAATTCCTTTGGCCTTTCAAGATAAAAGCTAGAAGCTACGCTATCGCTTGAACTGTTGCTTTCATTTATCAAGCCATAAGGTAAAGAACGAGAACAACACGGTTTGTCAAAATCACTTATCTCTCTGTTACGCAATAAAAATTTTCTTGTTTTTTCTTATTTTTTTAGTTGCGACCACATCTACACAGCCTATCATCATTTTTCTTGTTGTTCTTTGATCATGTAAAAAATGTACTTCTTCCTTTGGATCACGACTGTCTTTTAAACAATTACACTTTTGGATAAGTTGCATTTGTAACTGCAAATATCAAATAATCTGTGGGACTCTGCTACAAATTTATTAATCTTTTCTTGGTTATTTTTGTTTGTATAACGGCCTTAATAAGGTTTCATTAAGCTTATATATTTGTTATGGTAGGAACGAATAAGTTGTAGTATTCTCTCAAAACTGACAGTTGGTACCGATGCTTTTTGCCACATTTCTAAAACTTCCTGAACTAATTTTTCGGATATGTCATGAACGGTCGGCTCTTTTGCTGTTTCAACATGCTTTATTTCATATTTAATGAAGAGGTAATTTTTCATAACGTCATTATAATTTGGTAATTGAGATACTCTCTCTCAGGTAAAACAAACACATGACAGGTCTTCGTTTGTCGTGTTTTGACTTGAGACATTTTACTGTAATAAACAGAAATAAAGGGTGTTTTTTTAAGCTAGATAGAACTTTAAATTGTAAAATGTAACACAAAAAATTAAATTTTGATGAAACATTTTTTTTTATTTGTTTCAGTATACTCTGACAAATCATCATGAATAGACTCACGCTTGAACAACGCTACGAAATTATCCAAATTTACTTTGAAAATCAGTCGTCGATTGACCCGTTGTTTTATCGCAAAATTGTGTTCAGCGATAAGGCGCATTTTTGGCTTAACGGGTTTGTTAATAAGCAAAATTGCCGCATATGGAGTGAGACCAATCAATCCACAAGAGACCCTCCCTACAGACTCCATTACATGCAGAAAAATGCACCGTTTGGTGCGGTTTTCACGCTGGTGGCATCATCGGACCTTATTTCTTCAAAAATGAGGCCGGAGCTCGCGTTACGGTCAATGGAGATCGTTACCGCACCATGATCAATGATTTTTTGTTTGAAAATATGGATGACATTGATCCGGAAGAGATGTGGTTTCAACAGGATGGCGCTACGTGCCATACGGCGAACGCAACCATCGACTTATTGAAATCAAAATTTGGCGATAAGTTGATTTCGATAAATGGACCTGTCAATTGGCCTCCAAGGTCGTGCGATTTGACACCTCTCGATTATTTCCTGTGGGGCTACGTGAAGTCACTGGTTTATGCTGATAAACCAGCAACAATTGACGCCTTGGAGGCCAGCATTGTTCGTGTTATTCGTGACATACGGCCAGCAGTGCTCGAAAAAGTGGCCCAAAATTGGACGTCCAGAATGCGCTTCGTCAAGAACAGCCGCGGTGCCCATATGCCCGAAATCATTTTCAAATGTTAATGTCACGTATTGATCTTTCGAATAAAAAAAAAATTTTGATTACAATTTAATTTTTTGTGTTATTTTTTATAATTTCAAGTTCTATCGGGCTTAAAAAAACACCCTTTATATGTGCTAAAGTTACAATAATTGAACCCTGAGCCTTATTTCTTGATCTCAGCAGCAAAATTTAAAGGGTGTCAGTTGACTGATAACGTTCGTTTGAAAAGAGTTGCGAAATCACCTCCGCAATGTTCCACAAATCTGCGTCTCAACAGGAACGTTTCAATATTATCATTTTCTATCTTATATTACATCTTCTGTCTCCATAATGTCGCAGTGGGGTTAAATGTATTTATGTCCGTCCGACGTTGTTGAAAAAAATTTCCGTTTCATTTTGTTCATTTTATTTTTGAGTTGTTCTTCCTTTGTTTCTTTTTATAAATTTTATTGTCCATTACTGCACCGGAAGTCGCGGGTCTTACCTCCCCTGACATCCCTGAACTAGTTGGGAAAATGGATGGCGGCTTACCGGCAGGCGTAAGAAGGTTTTGTGACAATATGGCGTGCACAAAAAATATGTGATTTTTTTTAAGAAATTCAAGAATATTGCCAAACTTAATGATTTGGGGCACTTCTATATATATCATGTGCCAAATGAAATTTTCTGTGTATATTTGGGAGATAAAAGAGCAACTTTTTGCGGGTATTAAAAAGCATTTGCTTAAAAAAAATGCTCCACCCTAATGTACATACATACCTGCTAACATTTTTAATATTTCACTTTTGAAAAATGACTATGGTGCAATAAAGGAGCAATATGTACATACATACATATACTTTTAAGTTTTGTCTAAACAAATAATTTTATTTATTTTAAATTTATATATGTACCTAATGTATTTAAAATTCAAGAAAAACGGGTCAACCAGATTTATTTTAAGAATATCATTACACAAAAAAGTTTTGATTTTTATTTGCTTTATTAAAAAAGAATTAACAGTTAGACTCCTACGATCAAAAATAGCCCCTTTATTACAGAATTTTTTACGGGAGTAAATACAAGTGTATTTTTTAATGCTAAAATGCGTAACTACATACACTCTTGTAAAAAAAGTGTTGAGTTGTCTTGTTCAAAAGTGAATAAGTCTCCATATTATAAAAAAATTTAAGAATTGCAAGGAATACTCTATTATTGTTGACTTTATAACGTGTTCAACATCTCCTTTAAATTAAATAAAAGTGCAGTTAAGTCGTTACTCGGCGAATTCCTCTGTTTCATTTATGAAAGAGTATAGTATTAAAGTTTTCAAACCTTTTAGGCGACGTTCATTTAGTAGTTTTTGGTCTGCAATGGATGTCTCTATATAAAATATGCTACCTCATAATATTATTTCGCAATAGTCAAAAAACACCTGGAACTTTTACATTGAAAAAATACTTGGATAATCAACAGAAAACGTTCGTCTCAATTTTAATATAGGAAAACGAATGCAACACAATTCTCGGCTCAAAAATTTTTGGACAGAACTGCATGTATTTATGCTGCCGTAAATAATTACTTGCCAGCCAGTCAACTCATTCACATCAGAGAAAGGCAATAATCATTTTCTTCCTGATTTAATCATACAATGAATTAAATTAAAAACATCTTTTTTTAAAAACCTGAATTTGATTTGGAAAAGGCCAAATTTAAAGTTAAAGACCTACATATAATTAGAGTAATAACGTATTTACAGTAATATTATATATTTTTTATGGTTACATTATAAGTTTTCTTATTAATCTTGCTATTCATTTCTTCTGTTTGTTAAAAATTTTACAAATACGATCAGATATTTTCAAAAGGTCTTTGGTCCTTAAAATACCACACAATGTTGGTATATCTAACTTACTCGTATTTCTTAGTTTGTTCTTATCGATAATGATTTGAGAAAAACTTTTTTCGACGTTAGCTGTTGCTACTGGTATTGACAAGTGTGTAAAATAATTTTTTCAAACAAGGAAATGTTTCAGAGCCATCGCAACGATTTGCATTCAAAATGATTTCCCAAAATTTTTCAATATTAATTTCATCCAATAAATTATATTCTTCAATTTCTTGAATATTATTCGAATCAAACTTTTTTATTAAAGTGTTACATAACTCAACATAAAACTTTAGGCAATTATTTCGAAATGGCATTTCATCTTCATCTGATAATTTATGAGTAGAACTAAGTGCTATAGTTGTTTGGGATCCCAATAAGATAATATTTAACATAACGGTCGGAGAAACCGAGAAGTGTATGTACAATTATTAACATCAATTTAGTTGAAGTTTTCAAAACAGATATACATATTCATCTTTTACAATGTATTCAAATATTTTTAAATATAGACGACGAAATTCATTATAAAGTAAATGAATTTATATATAAAAATAAAATATCGTTGCAATTTACTGGATGGAAATAAACAGTGTTGCAGTGGTTAATTTCTTTTTAATGAAACAAAGAAGAAAATATGTAGTTTTGTTAACAGGAATCTCAAGTAGTAGACTAAAAGTGCAAAATATATTAAAAAATCTTTTTTAGCTAAAAAAATCTTTTAATCTTTTAGGCACCTCCAAAAACTTCAAAAATAAGATAAATCTTCACATATGTTAACACTGTTCATCATAAGCTTAGTCTAGACGATATGTTGAATCAGCATATGTATGCTTACAGTCATATGCTGTAAATTAGCAGCAAATGCCTCTACCAGCATACTCAATATGTTAGGCCTCTACACGATATGCTGAAAGTAACATATTTTTAAGGGTCAACATATGCCAGCAAATGATATGTCAACATATGAGTTAGCATACAATTTGAGTGTCTACACGATATGTTGAATTTCGTTTCCTGACATGTTTGTTGGGTCGTGTGAGCATATGTTTAAAAATGTCAAATTGCATCCATTTCTTTATATGCTTATGCCTGTAAATAAAATGAGCAGTTTTTATTTTAAGGAATAGTAATACTGATATTATATGTATGTAAATGTATAACAACTCACCAACTACAAATAAACTTAAATTTTCACTATATTTTTTATTTTTTTTAATTATGTAATATTTTTGTTGTTTAAACAAAATGTCTACCGCTTTTTAATCCGTTGTGCCACAGGTGTAAAATTTGGAAATTGACAAATCTAACTGAAAATATGCCAAATCAGGCAACACTGATAAATGAAATATCGATTCTGTATGCTATCAAATTTGCCGTATATTGAAAAGCTTGCATATGCTTTGTCACGATTCTAGCCTTTATCTACACCGAGCAAAACTAAGGTATTCGAAAATAACTACCGGTTGACACCATCTCCTACTCAAACAGCTAGTTCCCCTATTCATGTATCCGCACACTGGCAACTTGTTGATCTGTGCTCGGCTAGGGCTCGCGGCTTGGGGTTGTTCGTTGGGATACGCGAAAAGGAAAAGACAGACAAATAATTGTACCAGTGTCAACTTAGAAAACTTGTAGCTCGTCATGGGTCTAGATGTTGTTACCCATGTATACCCTCCCCTATACCTTGGTATTCTAAACAGTATTCTGTGGAATACCCCTTTAGTGCACACCACTAGGCACTTACCTTCTTGATGCGTTTACAAAATTATTCACTCAGACATCCCAAACTCAGAAAAGTTCATTTTTACAAATTCAAAATCAATTAATGTGTATTTAATCCTTCAATTTTGTAATACAAATGTTATTACATGTTCTAATTTCTTATTCTACCCTGCGTTCGAACGTTTTACAAAACTAAAAGCATTATATTTAGGTTCACTACAAGTGAGTATAATTATTTCAATTTATATAAGAATTGCAAAATATATTTATAAATTGACTTGCGAACTTTGTTAGCAGTTGATTTGCTTGTATTCAAACAAAATTTCATAAAATAGTTTTCTTCAATCAGCTCAACACGAAATTCTTCGAAGTTAACAATGTTTAGAATTTTCAAACGGCTTTAATTTAGTTTCTACTTCACAATTCACACTATTACCTTTTCATTTAAAAGCTTGAAATATCCGTTTTGCAAAACTCACTGTTAAATTCGAATAACATCATTATGTCAATTAAATTTTGTTTTATTTTTTCGAAATTCTTATTTTTCTCTCATTTTTATTTTTTTCTCTTATGTGCACTTATATGTTGTTTCAATTTTACTTCGCAAAAATTCAAGGATTAAATCGTACTTCATTTGTTAAATTAATTTATTATCTTAAATTACTGAAACACGCGATTGTCAATACTGATCAAAAGTTACTTGCCAAATTTTGAGATACGGAAATCTAAATATGTCCACCATCCGAGTCATGAATTTGTTTTACATTCAACAGACGCTGTGCTTAACAATTGCAGGAAATAACCTGTGGTTACAGCTCCGGACATGCTATTTACTCAACCACAATTCATAGGTCGTTTAGACGAGACATCATTGAGATGATTTCCACTTCGTGTGAACGCACTATTTTTTTTTTCTTACAACAATCGGATGGCTTTGACTTTTGCTTCTAACATTGACATTATTTGAAATCTATTTTCAAAACTGAAATGCTACTGCATTCATAAACTTTAATTTTTCAAATTAAAAAAATGTAGTGTTGGCTTGCACTAGTACTGACCAAAATTGTAATTGATATGCAACTAAATTCGAAGTTAAGTGAAGGAAACATGAACATTCCCCGAAAGAAAAAAAAAATAATCGGTCAATACGAGAATGACCAGCACGAATAAAACGTACGAGATAAAAAGGTCCTACCCGGTTTGAATACAAATTGAGGGTGCTGTTGGCTGAAGTAGTTAGCGCGTTGACTACAAAGCAAATAATGTCTAAGAACGTGGGTTCGAGCCCAGCTTCAGACAAGTCATAACCTCCAGCATTTTTCAGATGTGCATTAGTATGCCATTGTATTTGTTGTTGTCGGAGTGTTGAAGTGATGAAGGCATAGCACACTGGTCACTGAACAGTACTGGCAGCAATTGATACTGGTGTATGCTAGCGGACATCACAGCGCCCTCCTTCGTCGGTATTGTAGCAAAATCGCCGGCGAAGTAAAATAACTAATAAAATGGCTACAACAGCTTAAAACACATTTAATGCGCCTACTTAACATCAGACGCGCTGCAACACTGATCTAAAAAAACTAACACAGCGCGCAATATCAGAGTTGTAAAAATTAAGCTTTCTCTCTTTCACCATCTGTCCTCTCTCACTATCCCTTTCCCAAGGAAGGTAACACACCTACGGGTTGGTAGGCATCCTAATTGTCTGAGTGTTACTTCTCTTTTAAAAAAAAAAAAAAAAAAATTAAATTATCTGTACATCAAAAAAAAATTCTACATTGCTAACTACTTTCACTTATCTTTTCTTTTTCTCCCGCACTAGATCTGATGAACTTGGGTATATCTCTTCCGTGGTGACAAGTTGTTAGGCTATAGATGCTGCTGATTTTGTTGTTGTTACCGTTGTTGTTGTAGTTGTAGCTGCTTCAGATGTTGAAGTTGTTGTGGTGACAAATATGTTGTGAATAAATTTTATCCGGCCTGCTGCCAATAAAGGCAATGATGTGTATCACAGCGATCTCTAGCGAGATGTGCGGGGGTTATGATCCCGCGCTAGGATCGCTGTACGTGCTGCCGGTTGTTGCCCCTACTCCGGTTGACTAGAGACTCCTGGCAATATCAACGGGGGTATAAGTCCGAACCAGGTTCGCTATATGCACGCCGAGCGATATCTATCCAGCTGGCGGGGGGTATAAGTCCGACCCAGGTTCTCGCTCTTGTCGCCGTTAAGACGATAAGCGTGCCTCGAGAGTCCCAAACTCGCCGCGGGAGATTATGATCCCGCCCTAGAATCTCTCGCTTTACGTGTCTAACGCCGACAGCACAATGGCGTACAAAAAAAACTGTGTGGCGTACTTACACTTTTGTTGTGTGCTTGCGTCGTGGCTTGTGTTGAATTTCTTCCTGTGGTGTGGATGTCCTTGTTGGCTGATGAATTATGATGTGGCGAAGCACTTACTTTGGGGCTTGGATATGTTGGTGGTTTTAGGAATCACTCACCAATCTTGATAAAAAAAATCCTTCATTCAACCTCCTCGAATTACAATATTCTATATTTTATTTACTCACCTCTTCTTATTGTAGTTTGTTCTCCGGCCAATCCCAAGTTAATGCACACCAATAAATCTATCAAACACTACTTTACTTGCCGACGTCCACGAATAGAAAGACCGGATCTAGCCATTTGCAAAAAGAACATGGCTCTCGACCACACCCAACCACCACTGCAGCCAACCTCGCAACACATTGTTGATTAAAAACGTAGAATGCAGACCAAATTCAATGGTATTATCACCATTTGATCGATGTGGCACCCCGACACTTTTTTTAGTGTGCAGAGTTACTTTTTTTGGCAGCACCTGTCATTCAGTGTTGTAATTACCCGCCAGTGTGGTTAACACGGTACACATCCTCTTACTCGGTCTTCTGGTTTTATCATATTAGCAAATTAAATCTAAACATTACGCTTAAAATTTATCACCTCATGCATGTATACACCTTGCAACTTTCCTTGCAAGTTTTCAACCTCATACAGGTTATTTCCAACCGATCTGACAATCCTACACTTGACAAACTTTTTACATAGTTTCGCCGATATTTGCTTTGCCGCATTACACAACCCAAAAGGCATTACCGTAAAATGGTACAAAGGCCTTACAGGTACTGTGAAAGCTGTTTTCTCTCGGCTTTGATCTGCTAGGGGTATCTGCCAAAAAGCGTCCTTCAGATCAATACTCGAGATAAAGTGAGTATCTCCCAATCGGCTTAAAAGTCCCTCTATGTGTGGCAGCGGATATGCGTCTTTTGTGGTCACGGCATTTAATCTTCGGGCATCTAAACAAATCCTTACTTTCTCTCCTTTTTGCACAAATGTCACGCGGTTGTTCCACGGGCTTTCGCTGGGTTCTATTACGCCTAGTGATATCATCCGGTCTAACTCCCCATACATTAATTTTTGTACGGCTGGAGATACGGGGTACGATATGGTATAATCGTGAACATACGTTTGTTGGTATCGTTAACAAATGCCCATCATATCTGGTTCAGCATACGTATGTTTAAAAAATTTTGTGTCTTCACGATATGTTGGCACTGGTAACAAAATTTTCACCATAAATATGCTGATTCAACATATTGTCTAGACTAAGCTATAATTAAAATGTTTGCTCACATTTAATCATGCAACAAAAGTTGAATGTTGAATAAAATCAGTATCATTTAAAAATTCTCAAAAATGGATTGTGTTTTTTTTTTGCTAAAATTTTTAACATATTGTTTTACAAAATCTAAACCTATTTTTCTATCCCTGATATAAAACATGAAAATTAATGCATACTTATCAGTGAACGACAAAAAATTTTCAATACATAGCACATATCGATATTCAAAAGTGTAGGATAATTAAAATGTAGAGGTACAAACAAACAAATACGTTCACAGAAAGCAATCGATAGGTGTAGCATAAATAAATAGAAAATGCTTTTTGTATTGCTAGGAATACGTACAAATAAAGATATGTATCGATGGGTATCCATAATTATGACTATAAGAGACAATCTTGTAGCGTATGAAAAAAATTTGTTTCTTTCTAAAAAGACTTAAGAATGTAAGGAATGTGAAAAGTTTGCAAATTATGGAATTTTTTGCGGATTTTCGAAATTTTTGCAAGCAGCTTACCTTTTTCGTTTCCTTCCATTTTTAGGCTTTTCCTATTTTCTAAAATGTTTGCAAAAATTTGCTTCAAGTGATCGAATTCGACAGGCGACACGTTTCAAAGCGTGAAATTTTAAAAATCAGATTTTTCTGTAACATTGCTGTTTACTGGAGAAAACCTCTCAAGAGCAATAAAGATCCTATACAATGTACCAAGTGTTCAATGTACGGTCATGGAGCCAAAAACTGCAACCGAGTCATAGTATGTACAGCTTGTGCTAGTAACCACGATTATGCTGATTGTTCACTAAACAAAAGCTCACCTAATGGCAGTAGTGTACAAATGTCATAACTGTACAAATAAAAATTACAGAAATGTAAGCCACAGGGCAGATGATCCTAAATGCCCGTGTCGTAAAGATTACTTAGAGATTCGACAAAGATTAACCGCAAAAACTAGAATGACTGGTATAAGACATAACAGTAGTTATGTAGAGAGTGATTTCCCACAACTATCGAGCCAAGAACATCATGGTGTTGCACAAGACTCCCGGTTTCAAGGGAAAAATATTATTTCTGAGTGACTAAAAGCAAAACACGGGACAACAACAACGAGTTATGCAATGATAAACTATTGGAAATATTTTTTAATGCAGTAGATGCATTGGAAAAATGTCAAACAAAGTCTGACAAATTGAGAGTCTTAGGTATGATGCTTAAACATGCCATATAAAACATTTGTTGTACACAATGTCCATGTTATGCACTGGAACGCTCAAGGCATAACAGCCGAGTCAGCAGCTGCACAGCTCGAGCAAGTTCTTCACGACAAAAAAGTTGATATACTTTTGCTCAATGAGACGTTTTTAAAACCACATCACAAACTTCAATTAGGAAGCTACAAAATCTATCGTGAAGACCGGCTAACGCATGGCGCAGGAGTACTCATTGCGGTAAAAACTAACATACATAGTTCATAAGTTATTACCCAAAATTAACACAAAAATCATTGAAAATATTTCTATACAGGTTACTATTAATAGACGTCCTGTAGTTTTTACTGCTGCTTATAATACAAATTATACTGTGGACTTTAAGGCGGACTTAGACTTACAAACTTCTCTTGTGACTTTTTCATATTTGGTGATTTCAATGCACATCACACACATTGGATCTATGTATCTAATAACACAACCGGTAATGAGCTTTACAGACAGACTATTACATTTATTTTCCATTTTCATTTTGACCCGATTCGGTCAAAACCTAACCCAGGTCCAGCCCTCTGCACATTTTACTATCTAATTCCAATATCCCTTTTTCAAACTTAGAGTCACACCCAAATATTTTACACTAAGATCATGTTCCGATTTCCTGTTCCATTTATGGACAGTTTCAAAATAAATTAAATACAGTAACTTTGTATAATCGTGCAGACTGGACAGCAATTAGAGTTTGGGTAGAAAGTAAAATTAGACGCTAAAACATTGACCAAACAGAGTGTACTCCTAGCAACGTAGATTTATTGCTAAATAAATTAATTTTAATTGCTAATGCTGCTTTTAGCAAGATTCCCGTAGGGAGGAAAAACTCTCAAGTACATTTAAGATGCTTATTGATCAAAGAAATAAATTCAAACGTACATTTCAGAGATGTAGGGACCTGATTTACAGAGCCCACTTAAACGGTATCTTAAGGCAGTTAAGTAATCTAATAAAATTCCACCTTAACAAGGATTGAAACGAGTCGTGGTCGAGATTTATTTCGAAACTACCCCCGGGATCCAAAAACTTCTGGAAATTAACAAAAGCTTTAAAGGGAAAGAACTCGTTTTGTTCAGATCTCAATTGATGAAGTTTTAAAAACCGGCGCAGAAAAAGCTAATGCAATTGCCGACGCATTTGGTAGCTCACACAATATTACTATCAATAACCAATCGCCTTTGGATACATGTGTATCTGATTTTGTTAATTGCCTCGATAATGATTCTCCTATTGGTAGTAATAATATTGAACGTAAAAATGCCACTCAGGTTAAGTCATTTAAAAAATAATAAGGTCCCGGGGTTAGATGGCATAAATTGTATTATCCTAAAAAATATGCCAGACTACTATTATGAAATTCTAAGTAAAATATTCAATTGTTGTTTAATTATTGGCATATTCTCCCGTATTTTCAAAAAATCAAAAGTAATAACGATTCATAAAAAGGGAAAAGATTCCAAACTACCCGCCAGCTATAGACTGATAAGCATCTTAAGTTTACTGGATAAGGTCTTTGAAAAAATTATTCATAAAAGATTAGTTGATTTTGCAAATCAAAATAATATTATTAACCACCAACAGTTTGGATTCCGTAAGGAACACTCTACACCAAATAAAGCGAGTTGTAAATTATATCGAAGATAACAAAAGAAATCGCAAAAGTACTGGCGTTGTTTTCTCGATATAGAAAAAGCTTTTGATACCATGATACCATCTGGCACAATGGGATGTTATACAAACTCAATGCGTTAGGTTTCCCATTGTATTTACAAAAAATTGTACAAAGTTTTCTAAAGAACCGTACATTTGTCGTGTGTGTTGGCGGGGACTTCTCAACAGAAAGAACAATCACAGCGGGATTGCCACAAGGGTCAGTACTATCACCTACACACTACTCATTGTATACATCTGATGTTGAGGTGCACAGAAAGCAGGAGCAGCATTTTATGCTGATGACATTGATTTATATGCAGTGGAAAACTTTCAAATGCAATAATCAAGAGAATGCAAGAGAGCCTTACCACAAGCCAAAAATGTTTTAATAAGTGGAAAATAAAAGTAAATGATAATAAAACGCAGGCCATTATATTCCCATATAATAAATCACCAAAAAGTATTGCTACTAAAATTCTGTACAGTCGGGGAAACGTGATCCTCATCAAAGATGATATTAAATATCTAGGTATCACTTTCGATAATCAAAAACTTAAATTTAAACAACATTTGAATTACATCTGTGATAAAGCTATAAAATGTGGACGTGCTCTATACCCAATACTTAATAGGAGGTCTAAGCTCAACCTCAAAAATAAGATATTGTTGTACAATATGTGTATTAGGCCGATACTGACTTACGGCAGTCCAGCATGGTTTCACAAAACTGCTAAGACCCACACAAAAAATATTATTCAGAATAAAAATTTAAAAATAATTCATAATCTCCCCCTATATTCCCCACTGACTTACTGCACAATAGATTTGAACAAAAAAAGTTAAACGCCTTTGTCAATGATCTGACGCTGTCATTTAATGAAAAATGCAGACTGTCTAAATTGTTAAAAAGAATCTTACTAGCGATCGTTTAAGAGGTTTTTGTGAAAAATTTTCCTCAAGACAGTATTATTAATAGTTTCTTTATTCAATTATAAGATTTAATTGTTGTAGTACGTAAGTAAAATCTCATAACATTGTACCTTATTTAGCTTATAAGATTCGTGAATAAAACATTATATTCTATTGCTTTGAGATCGACCTTCTCGATTTCGATACTTATTTTTGGTAGCAATTTCATTCTTATAGAGAATAAGACTGGATCTGGGGACAACGGTAAATAGTGTATTAAGTCATTATTTTGTGACGTTTTAGAACATTTACACGTACGAGTATGAAAAAGTCGATATTGCTTAACATCTCTGTTTTTAGCTTCCTGTGCTTCTTCTGTTAGGTCCCCCAAAGGAAGAACTTTGTGTACAGTAGGAGTTATTGATCTCCATGGGTACAATCGTTTATTAAAATCATCATCCCATCCAATTTATCTTTTTTTTAATTTATCTTTTTGCTATTTATAAATTAGGTTGATGGACTCGGTTTTCAACCCTTTTTTTAACCGGTTTTTTTACAATAAAAAATTTAGTCGATCGGCGAACACTTACTGAAATATGCAATTTAAAGCGAAATAATTTTATGAGGTGATAGCAGGGGCGAATAAAATTTACCTTCTGGTGTACAATGGATGTCAAACTCCATATTAAAAACGGAGTTTTTAGTTTTGTCGATATTTTGCTATATATTATATATATATATATATATATATGTGTGTGTATATAAATGAACGTCTGCTGTAAGTTTTGAATTTTATTAAATACTCTTCCATAATTGAAACAAAAGAACTCGCCCATTCGAGGACTTACCTTTAGATGCCGATCAAGAGCTGGAATCTAAAGACTCGAACAAAAATATGGAGGATAAATCAAAAAATAAAATTAAAAACATTCAAAATCCAAAAAGCAACATTAAATTTCATGAAATTATTTTATATTTCATATATTTGGACAAATGCCATAAGAGAACTGAAAAACTTGACCGATTATATAACGCTTTGCAGTTAGTAACATGTATATTTAGTGAAAGAACACTTCCAATTTTTAATTTCATAAAAACAAAAGAAACAAATAGATACTTTCCAAAGCATTTAAACTGTATTTTATTTATTCTTAAAAGATCATTTTAAGCAAAATAAATAGACTATTTTTATGCAATTTAATTGTTATATTAACAATATTATAAACACATCCCACCATATTTCGATTTTATGGGCATACATTTATATTATATTAAATTTTCGGGAAAAGAAAATCATTGAAATTTGTATATCTCACACGTTGTGCTTCAAATGTGTTTTCTTTCGAATCGAAATACATAGTAGTCCCCACCAAATTACTTACTTAATAGTAAGTGTTTAGGATTTAGGATTAATATTAAAAGCTGGTTTTCATTGATATTTTCTTTTTCTACCTTGTCCATACATTCATATGTATATATCTTATGTATATGAAGATAATTTTCATGTTTTACCTTAAATTTTTATATTATTTTAGTGTTTATATTGCTAACTCTTTTTTTAATAAAGCAATTAAAATCAAATTTATGTATAATAATTTTCTCACAAAAAATGTTATTTTATTAATCATTATCACTGGAACACTTGGATAGATGTAACATATTATTTACTAATAAAATTGGTGAACCACCAAGCTACTCGTATAATAAATTCACCGTTCCTTCACTTAAATATAGCAAGGCAAACGAGCCTGTGCATTTACAAAATGCATTATTGAACGTGCTAATCCATGAATTGTTAAGGAGTACGTGTAACAACAAAAAATAATTTTAAGCTATTAAATATTTTTATTTTGAAATAAAAAAAACTTTAAAATATTGAGTAGTATCGAGTACTCAGACGATAAAATATAAGTAGTACTGAGTAGTCAAAAGTAGCATGTTTTTACAACAATAATAAAAATAAAAGAAAAATAAATAAGTTTTTGTGAATAAAATTTGTGAAAATATCAATATAAAATTTAGGAAAGTTTTTCTTACTCCATTAATTAGTTGTTGATATATAAACATAATTATCTCAAATGACAATCTGAACGATTTTGATTAACTTATTAATAATTTTGCTTAAACGCGTTTAAAATCTCAAAAGTAAACATATAGTGGTATAAAAATTAATATACATATTCATTAGGGTGATCGATTATTCGACATTTTCCAGAAACCGGTTTTCGAATAGTTCAAATATTTGAAATTTTGAAAACCCCGGTTGCGGTTTCTAAAATTCAGGAAAAACCGGCCAACCAGTTTTTTTAAGAAAAGTTTTGATTTTTTTTTCTTTCGTACAAATACTATAAAATAATATAAAAATTAAAAGTTAAGCATAAAAATTAGCTTCATATCGTTCATATCATAGAGTTTTTGATTGATTATGGTTTGTCGGAAAATTGACGGAACCATTTTCTCCTACGATAAAAAACAGACCATTTGTTACAGAAATTCAAACGCGAACAAATACAAGTGCATGTATTTTCTACACTCTTGTAAAAAAAAGAGTGTTGAGTTGTCTTGATCAACAGTATATAGGTCTCTATATTATAAAAAAATTAAAGAATTGCAAGGAATACGTTATTATTATTGACTTTATAACGTGTTTTAGCTTTAAATTTTAATAAATTAAATAAAAGTGTAGTTACATCGTTACTTGGCGAATTCCTTTGTTTAATTTATGAAAGAGTAGTTAATAAAATTCTAGTTTTTATGAATTTTCCAGTTCTGGGATACAGTATTAAGTATTCCAACCTTTTAGGCGACGTTCGTTTTTGGTCTGCAATGCATGTCTAACTATATAAACTATAAAGCAGAATGTCAACAAAACTATATAACGACTTTCAAATATGTCCAATTTAATTCGCCCCTGCTACCACCTCATAAGATTATTTCGCCATAGTCAAAAAACACCTATAACTTTAACATTAAAAAAAAATACATCGATAATCAACAGAAAACGTTCGTCTCAGTTTTATTATAGTAAAAAGTAATTTTATTTGAAAAATATACAAATTGAAAAGTATTCGACTGAGCCGGTTTTATAATAACCGGCTGAAAAACCGAGTTGATTACCCTAATATTTATATACCATTTGCATAGCTTATTATTTTTGTGAGGGTGGCAAAAGCGCATTTTAATTACGTTCTTTTAGTGTTTAAATTTACTTACATTATGAGTCTTGAAAATAAAGCGCTTATCATTGTCACTATTTATTTTATTGTGGTTGAATTAAAATAAATAATGTTGGTTATAACATCTGATTCATAGAAAATATTTTTACAATGATACATCAACTGCAATACGTATTATATTGGTTGTTTTCATCTGAAAATAGAAAAATAAAAATAAATGTTTTTTATGAATAATAAAAAAGAATATTAAAGTTTTTTAAACGCATTTTTAGCTAAATAAGCAAGACACATTTTTGTGATCTTTTGTACTCACGCCGTTATTTAGTCCAATTTCACAAAATTTATATACATACTTTTAAAGGCAGATATGCATAATTTATATTTATTTAAATTTGGTTTAGTATTTAAGCGTATAAAGATAATTACATCCTACACGTATGTCATATGTATATGTTCCACATAGTGTTAAATTCTAAAATATATGACTTGATTTTGTTTAAATAAAACATGTAATAATATTATTATATTATTATTATATTTTGTTTAAACAAATTATAAAAAGCATAAATAAGATTTCAAGGTTTGTTTATAAGAAAACGTTTATTTTCCACTTAATTATTCTTTGAAATATTTATATTTACATATCGTCAGCTCATTATTGGTTAGCACCAACTATTTTTAAAACAATTAAATTAGGGATAGGGAATCAAATTTTTGATACCCTCTTTTTCAGCCCAAAGCTTGTTCCACAAAATTGTTTATGGCCTCAGAGTTAGTAACTTTTCATTTTGCGCCATATCAAGAATTTAAGTTTTAATAAGTATTGTTTTGCTCAATCGCCACACAGCGGCGAATACAAAAGTGTATAAAATGAATTTCACTCTTGCTTTGGTTATTTTCCATAGGAAACAAAATATATAAAACAAAAGAATAAAAATTAAACACAAAAAAACGAAGGCTCCGTAAGAAAAATTTAATTAAGGGCTTTAAGCCGATTGACTTCTTTCTCTGAACTGTAAGACAAAGAAATTATATGAACATAACAAGTTGTTCAAAATACGGCAGTTAGAATATGTATCTATGCAGCATAAAGCGCTACTTTTGGAAAATAATTGCATATGCGGCGCAAAACAACTTTTAACTACATCCATGAATGTTCCCAAAAAAAAAACATTTTGGATCAAAACATATGCCGGAAGCAGTAGTAAAAATACAAAAAAGTCGATCGGATATACAAATTCTTTGACGTTTTTCCCATAGCGAATTTTTAGCAATTCTCAGAATTGACTCCCAAAATCATGTGTTGCACTGTGTAACTTAAACTAAAATTGGGTTTCTATCGTATAAATATATTTTATCGTTTTGAAAATGTTTAACTTCTTTTAGAAAACTTGATTTGTAAATACAAACCGTCATACGAATTAATAAAAGCACTAAGTTACAATGAAAAATTTTAACAGGATTTTACAGGACAAGCAAGAAACTCTCTTTTATTTCAAGCTTATTTTTATTAAGGAATTAGTAAAATTTTAAAATGTAAAATTTTCCAGAGACATGTATTTTTATATTGTACATCGTAATCACTCACGAAGTCGATTTTGAATTTTTCGTAACTTGGGCTTTAATAAAATCATATGACGAAACACAAAACAGCTGTTTGAAAAATTTTTAAAAGTAAAAAATTTTACTATTACTAATTTTTTGTATCTCAATTTGTTGCTCTCTTTTGACGCGCTCTCGTCGAAAATTTTTCGAGTTAATAAACACTTTCTATTAACAATTGTTAGAAATTCTTAACAATTTTAAGTAAATGGACAGACCTATTACGTCTTTAGGTTGCTCTCAGCTGTTTTCGACAGCCAAGGTGCAAATGCCAAAAAGAAAATTCCTGTTGTTGTTGTTGTACAATCAAGCGTACTTGTATAAATACACTTTGGGTTATTTGTTGTATTGTTTAAAAAGTTTCTTATAGCCTGCTAAGTTTATATTTTTTTACCTTATTCACAAACAATGAATAAAGTTATGATAGGTTTAATGTAGACCACTGCATGGCTGTAGTCAAAAGCCATGTGAATACATTCATTTACTTTTTAAACAAGATGTGGTTCGTACTCTTTAAGATTTAAATGCGTAGTGTTTTTCATTCTGTGATAGACAAACAGAATGAATGAATACACACAACGAAAAACAATCAAAAACAAGTTGAACCGAAAAAAATTACTATTACTTTCAAATAATCCCAACAGAGTAAAATATTCGAATGTGGTTTCAATTATTTGAATGTTTCCTACTTATTTGAGTTTTTTAAAAGTAGTAGTAGTGTTTTGTGCGTTCATTTGTTTTTTGGACGATTATGTTTTGCATGCAATTTGTAGAGTTCTTGGTTGTCTGTTTTTTGATTTTATAATTTTTTTGTGGTGCAAAAAAATGCGTACATACATACAAACATATGTGTGTAATACTATTATGTACGTAGGACAATACAATTGTTATTTTTGTGGCAAGTGCCCTTTTTCAAAGCAATTAGTTTCTGTCCAATTATTATCTGTGGGTTTTTTATGAGTTTAGGTTTTTCCTGTGCCGTTCTTTTCTGTAGAAAATATTTCTTACTTGCTTGTTCTGTGTCTGAACTTTCGGATGTGGACGATATAATTATAGGATTGAATTTTGTAAATGTTTGCAAAATGTTTTTTACTTCACAAAAATATATAAATCTGTATTAATTTGAATTAAAATATTCTGACTTTTAAAACAAAATTTGTAATATTTCATTCCACAAAAAACTGAGCCATGCAAACTCTTGGCTGTCACTTAACGTTGTATTCTATTTTCTACAGAATAGTCCGCAACAGAACAGAACGAAAAGTAATAACAAACCACACATGCAGTTTTTCAATTGAACAGAAACAAAACAGCTGATTCGTAAAAGAACAGAACGTACAAACTAATTCCGCTTTAATGCGTGTGGGTTTTTTTCAGAAGGCAATAAAATATGTAAAAAACGAGCACAAAATAGAATTTATTTGTAAAATGGAAAATATTTAGAAAAGTGGAGCTGACTGGAAAAAAGTTGTATTCTGATAATGAAACTTCAACACAAATAAAAATCAGTTTCCATACAAATTCCAAAAATTTTGTATGGGACTTCGTTAGATATCGAATGATGTTTTTTTTTATAAAAAAAAATTTATTACACAAAACTCAAAATTGAGACTCAAAAGTAACGAATTCTTTTCGGTTAATAACTTAAACTAATGTTTGTGAAATGTTTATTTAAAAGTAATGCATTTTTTACATCTGCTTAAAATAAATTTAAAATATTTGCATCGCTTTGGTTGATTGAAAATTTAATTTGAAATAATTTTATTTATTAAAGCATAATTTTTGTACGTTTATGAATAGAAATAACATTAGAAATAAAACAAATTTATTCCGAATAGTGTTGCTTATATTTTTTGTTATATTTTATTCAAGTTTTCATTTTGTTTCATGTTATTAGTTTTCTTTGTAAAATATGAATTACATATAGAATAAAATTTTTCATTCCCAATTATATTCTTAATAAAGAAACAACTTACTGTTTATTTAATTAATTATTCAAGAGGTTATGGGCCTCCATTGTATTTTCACTCAATAATTTTTCAATAAGGAACAAAATCACATCGCAACTACAATAAAATGGATATCAATACAATGATTCCTAAACTAAAGAACAATAATTATCACACATGGAAGTTCAATGTAGAAATGTTATTGTTTGAGCGTGAATTGTGGGACATTATAACGTCTGATACTCCAGCGCAACCGGATAGCAAATGGTTGGTACGATATGGTAAAGCTCGGGCGGTGATTCGTTTGTCATTAGAAGAAAACCAAAAGGTTCAAATTAAGAAGCTGAAATTTGCTAAGGAATATTGAAAAGTACTCAAGAAAAACCATGAAAAGGTTAATTTGACAAACAGAGTAATAGGGTAGACAAACGACAGCGTTAATTTGCATTAGTAGCAAATGAGTATTTATTTAACGTAAATGCACGAAAGCAAATTGAATTTATACTGAATTTAGCTTATTTCAATTTGGCAATACCGTCGACAATCAGTCAGTTGATGGAAAAATTTTAAAATAAAAAAAAATTTTTTATTTATTTTGAAATTAAAATGGATACAAAGTCAGCAAAAATAATTTTACCTTTCTTTAAAACGAATGAATAGTGATTTTGCACCAACAGTATAGCTGCTAATCGTACTTTCCACCTTCTATCCATTTGATCGCGATGTAAATTCCAAAAAAAAATATTTTTTTAATTACTAAATTTAAAAACTATCGTCTGTCAGGGTGAAATTTAAATTCGCATTAATAAGTTTTTAATGCAAATTAACTCTGCCGTCTGTCTACCCTATAAGTCTCTTACGCAAACTTACATCGAAAAAACTTCAATATGCCGAACAAATGGCAAATGCTAAATTTTTGGATATTGCTGATCGTCTGCAAGATATGGGCGAAGAGTTTCCAGAACATAAGATTGTTGTATTTTTGTTGGGAAGCCTTCCTGAAAAATATAATATTGTTGTTTCTGCACTAGAAGTGCGACCAGAAGCAGATCTTACATTAGATATGGTAAAAGAAAAGTTACTACAGGAAAGTAAAAGAAAGTTATCTGAGAATAAATCTCAAGAATTGGTTTTGAAAACGGGCTACAAAAAGAAAATTAATTTAAAATGTTTCATATGCGGCAAACATGGACACATTAAGAAAAATTGTTACTTAAACAAGAGAAATACAAATAATTCTGCTAAGTATGTTAAATGTCCTTCTAATAATATTTGCTTTAGTGTTTTATCAGATAATACCTATAGAAGACATGATTGGTTTGTGGACTCAGCAGATACATGTCATATGTGCTGTGATGAAGATTTCTTTTGTAAACTGGATACCAATTCAACCGAAAATGTATATTTAGCTGATGGAACAAAAATAAATACAGAGGGCAAAGGGGAAGGTTTCCTGTATGTAAAAAATAAGATTTTTGTAAAGGATGTATTATATGTACCCACATTGGAAGACAGTTTGTTATCTGTTCGGAAACTGAGTATAGAATGATTTACGGTAACATTCAATAAAAATAAATAATAAATATCATCAAATGATGCCGAACATGCTACAGCAACATTGAAGGGTGGTTTATTTGTCTTAGATAAAGGCAATTCAATAAGGAAAGTTTCAGACACAATAAGCACCTGCATTCATAAATGGCATATGTATTTTGGACATAGAGACATCAACGCAATTAAGACTGGAATAAAGAATTTATTATTTAACGAAGTAAGCCTTTCTAATTGTAGTTGTAGTAATACATGTGAAACTTGTTGCTCAGAAAATAGATCGAAGCATGCATTAGATTTAATTCAGTGATTTCTGTGGTCCTATGCAAAATGCGTCTCCATCCGGAAGCCGTTATTTTTAACTTTAATTGATGATCAAAGCAGATACTGCACAATATATTTTTTGAAACACAAATCTGAAGCCATTGATAAGATAAAAGAATTTGTCGCATATACAGAAAATAAATTTGGTAAACGTATAAAAATGATTCCTACAAATAGAGGCGGTGAATTTTGTAGAAAAGAAATGGAATTATTTCTTAAAAATATGGGTATTGCACACCAACTAACAGCTCCTTATACGCCGCAACAAAACGGAGTAGCGGAAAGGAAAAATGGAAGCCTTATTGAAATGGCAAAGTGTTGCTATTTGATTCAAATATAGGCATGAAATATTGGTCTGAAGCAGTAAATGCAAATTATTTATTGAACCGTTTGCCGTCAAGTGCTCTCGATGTAACGCCTTATGCATTATGGTTTAATAGTAAACCGAACTTAAAATATATCAGGAAATTCGGTTCTTACGCTTTTGTACATATAAATAAACAAAATCGTCGCAAACTTGATGCAGTTTAAAAGAAACTTATTTTAATGGGTTATTGTGAAGAATCAAAAGCATATCATTTGTTGAATCCTCAAAATGGTAACATTGTCGTGAGCAGAGATGTTGATTTTATAGACAAAGAATTTAAAAATAAAGATTCAATTGAATTTTAATTGCAGAAAAAGAAGAAAATATCAACAGTTCAAAATAATTGGAAATAGTGTCGTTTGATTTCTCGCACGAAAGAAGAAAAAGAAGTTGAGATGAATTAATTCAAAATACTGACGAAAATAATACTGAGATGAGATGACTTACAATGTTTCTAATATAAGCAACATGATATTAGTACTTCAGAAGGGACAGATTTTGCTGGATTTGAAACAGCAGATAGCAACATAACTTCTGAGGAAGAAAATCAAGTCAACCAAAGAGTATCATCAAGATCAACGAAAGGTATTCCACCCAATAGATACGCAAATATGATGTCAACATCAGCTGAACAAAAATTACAACGAAGCTATGAAAAGTGCAAATCATAATGAATGGTATTTGGGTATGCAAGATGAAATCAATTTCTATGTTATTAAATAATACGTGGAATCTTGTTGAAAAGCCAAAGGATAAAATTCTGGTTGGATGAAAATGGATATACAAATTGAAGACAACAACAAACGGCAGTAAACGATACAAGGCTCGTTTAGTTGCGAAAGGTTACTCTCAAAAATATGGTCAAGATTATGACCATATATAAAGACTGCATTTCTAAATGGCGATATAGATTCAGAAATATATATTAAACAACCTGAAGGATTCGTAAAACCAGGAAAAGAAGAATTAGTATGTAAATTAAATCGAAGTATATATGGACTCAAGCAATCAGTTAGATGCTGGAATCAACGAATTAATGATGTATTCATAAAATTCGGATTCAGAAGGGGAAAAGGTGATAATTGCTTATATATAAAGGAATGCCAAAATGATTTTATATACGTACTCATATATGTTGATGATATAATCATTGCATGTAAACATGAAAAGACTATCAAAAATTTTATAAAAGACATAGAAGCACATTTTGAAATAACAGATTTGGGATCATTAAAGCTATATTTAGGAATTCAAATAGCAAGAAACAGGGATGGTATATATTTCATGAATCAAACAGATTATATAAATAAAATATTAAATGAAAACGATATGAATAATGCAAAAGATTCAAACATACCGTTGGACCCCGGATATTTCAAAGTTCAAGATAACAAATATTTAGAAAATAATAATCAATACAGAAAAATAATCGGATCATTACTCTATTTAGCTGGAAATACTAGAGCAGATATCGCATTAGCAGTTTCAATACCATCAAGAAAAGAATGGAATGAAATAAAAAAAGTATTGCGTTATTTGAAAGGCACTAAAAACCTCAAACTGTGCGTTGGATCTAATCAGGAACTAAAGCTTGAAGGTTTCACAGATTCTGATTGGGCTGGTGATAGTAATGGCAGAAAATCTACGAGTGGATGTTTTTTTCAAATTGGGAAACTCAGCAATTCATTATGCTGCTAGAAAACAAAATATTGTCACTCTTTCATCTACTGAAGCTGAGTTAGTAGCATTAACAGAAGCAAGTCAACAAGCTGTATGGATTATACATACATATATTGGAAGATTTTGGAATACAAGGAGCCCCTAAAATATTTGTTGATAACCAAAGCACATTAAAATACTTGAGTCAGAGAAAATTAATGCAAGATCCAAACATATATGTAGATGTCAAATATTTTTATGCAAGAGACCTCATGCAAAATGGAACTATCTTATATCAATACCTTTCAACTGATGAAATGACTGCAGATATTTTTACCAAACCATTATCAAAAATTAAATATTGTACATTTAGAAATTATTCAAGATGTTATGTGTTGGTTATAGACTTTATCCAAAAACACTTGTTATATTTTATTCAAGCTTTCATTTTGTTTCATGTTTAGTTTTCTTTGTAAAATATGAATTACATATAGAATACAATTTTTCATTCCCAATTATATTCTTAATAAAGAAACAACTTACTGTTTATTTAATTAATTATTCAAGAAATAGATATATGAGAAATAAATTTATTTCATTTCTGAGCAACATGACTAAATAAAAACCAAACAAAATTCCTTAAGCAGGAATAATATGTTTAATTTTAATTTCATTTTAAATATCTTGAATAAGAATATTCATACTGCACAGCTATGAAATAAATGTACAATGTGTTTCGACAAAAGATCCGTCATAAAAAATCATTTTGCGTGTACATGATGCACCTTCCATATAATTTATATTCATTGTTCTAGTATTCCGTGTATTAGTTTCTAATACCAACAAGTAGTGCACGTATATAAATAAAAGAAATTTCCAGCGGTGTTAATATCATTAAAAAAAAAGATTCTCAAAATTCCTATTAGCAAAAAACATCAATGAAATTGCCAAAAACAATTCACGTAAATATCATATGTATGCATTACATATATGTGGCAATAAATAATAATGGCTCAAGTTGCCGTAAGTGTTTTTTCATTTTATTACATATTCTTATTCTCTTCTTCAAAATCTATCAGTCAGCTAAATTTCATTATTAATAAAACTATAGGCATTAATATTTCAATTTAAGTCTTTTTGGAAAATAAAACATAAGCCATAACAATCTTAACTCAAGTAAATTTTTTTAAGGTACCTACATCAATATTAAAATGTTCGAGCATGGAAACTTGTAAACTCTTAAGTTCAATAACTAACAGCTCATTTAAATTATTCCTCATAAAAAACCTTACATTTAACTAAGCTTTTATAATAGATTTATTTATTTTTTATTATTATTTAGCCTTTCAATATAGTAGCTTAAGTTGACTTTTGTTTTTATTTTAAAACCAAACACAATTTATTTTAAACAAAACCCTTAATATCTCAAAACACGAAATTTCAACTTAAGCCATTATTATTTATTGCCACAGATGTATGTTATGTTTTAAAATATTGTTCTTTCTTTTCCTCCTTCTCAAAAGAAACTCTCAATTTCTGTTTGTTTAAAATATGTAGTATTTGGTCCAAACAAACTTGTTCCAACAGAAAGTATTACTATATGTGACAACCCGGCTAAAGTGGCAGCCCGCGATGATAACCAGTTGATCTGGCAACGCGATAGGAATTGAATGTCTTGAGTTTTTGATGCAGTCGAAGTGGTTTTTATGTCAAAAAAGAAAAAAATAAAATATTAAAATAAATAATTAAATTAAACTGTTTTCGTTGGTTTAGAAATTCATAGGCTGTTACATTGGCGACGAGATAAATATGGAAGAAATAAAAGCTGGCGTTTGCACGCTTTAAAGAAAATCTTTGGAAAGAAGAAGACAAATTGATTTGCGTAATTGATTTCATTATTGATTTCAGATTGCCAGTTAGACAAATAAATTCTGCGTTTTAGTTCAAGGAACTAAAATAAGAACAAGCACGAGTGAGGTGTACAAAATCTGTTTTCCAATTTGGAAAATCCATTTGGAATAAGATCTGGGCCAGTTGGGCAAATTAAGTACAAATAAAATTACAAGACGATCAGTCGTAAGTTGAAATATTATGTCGAACTGACAGTGATTGTGGAAACACAGTTAGTTTGTTTAGGAAACAATAACGTTGATTCCAAACATGAATGGGACAAATGGAATTAGACCATTTCTTTGTGAAGCGATTGACAAATCGCTAATTCGTAATGAGTGGGAAAAGTGGCTACGAGCATTTACTTTCTACATTCAGGCGGAAGAGATATCAGATTCTGTCAAGAAAAAGAATAAGCTTTTACATTATGGAGGAACTCAATTGCAGGAAGTTGCACATAACATTCCATGTGCACTTACTTGTGGGGAAAAAGAAGATGCTTATAAATCACTAGTTGACAAATTGACTGACTATTTTTCCCCAGAAAGAAATTCAACATATGAGAGGCATTTGTTTCGATCACTTAAGGCAGAATATGGTGAAACCTTTAATAAATTCTTATTGAGGACACGGCAACAGGCTTCGAGGTGTGTATTTGGTGAAACGAAGAATGATATTCTGGAAATCAGCGTTAAAGACAAGTGTTTAATGTGAATGAATTAGTGGTTGGTGGTCTAAACACATAAATTTAGGCCTTCACTAATTTGCGTTTTGTTCCTTGCAAGCACTTGGAAACTTGAAGGACGGTGTTAAACAATAAAACAATAGAATTGCCGTATTATAAAACACTAAAGAAAAACTTTATTTTACTTCTGTTTAAATATAATTAAGACATTAAAGAAAAATGCTTAGTTATACGGAAGTCCAACATTGAATTACAAATCAAGCAAAACTTACATATTGGACTAAAAAATGCTTAACTGATTTTTTAATAATTAATAATACATTATTTGTTGATATTAATATGAATAGTCAATAGGTTGAGTAAGCAAATAAATAAAAACTGTAATTAAAGTTTATTGCCAGCTGACCTATATATTAATATAAAATTTTATTAGTTGAGTAAGCGAATTTATTAATTGAATAAATAAGAATAAAATTGCAATTAAAGGTTATTGCCAGCTGGCCTATATATTAATATAAAAAAAATATAACCAAATTTATTAAGTAAAGAACATAACAAATATAATGAACAATAACTACATGTCTTAACATTCTCCCGCGCGTTGAATCTTGTTCAAAACATTACAGCAACGTCCTCAGGGTTCTGCAACATCAACCGGGACTCGTGGAGCTGGTTTGGGTGTAGATTGTTTGCCATTATAAAATTTTTGATGAAATTTCCAGAACAGCAGAACGATTGCAAGTATTATGGAAAATATTAGTGCGGTGTAACTCACTGCATGATGATGTTGGCTGTTAGAATTGATGATTTGCGGTAGTTGTACTAGCGTTGATTCATTTAGTTGCCTTTGTAGCCTGCTTAGCTGCTCTAGTTGGGTCTTGTACTGGTGATTTGTAGTGTTAACCAATACCTTTTCTATTTCTTGTGGTTCACTAATGGATTCTATGTGTTTTAGTCTTGTGTATGACGTATGCACATAATTTGATATACCAAAGTGTTCTTGTATTGTTATGAAGTTATTTTTGATTACACAATTAGGGGCAATTTTCATCAACCCAGTGTTTTTTAGTATAATAAATGTGGTTTCTGTGCCACACACCAGCGATGTCTCAACGTCTGTGGTAGTAGCAAAAATCCAGTTGTTTTGATCATACAATTGGTTCCATGCTGTTGTTTCTAGGATTCTATTCAAGTTGCAATTGGTTGTCGATCGATTGTTGAAAATATTGATCTCACATGGATTGACATCAGAATTCTTTTTTAATTTCGATTGTTTATTTTTGCAAATGTATTCGTCATCTTTTGTTTTGACACAATTTGCTAATTCATCTGCTGTAAAAGGAATATACTCATCTCTATGTGCATTGGTAGCAAGGTATGATATGTCCAGTTTGATGGCGAGTAATGTATTATTTTTTATTGTTGGGACTGGCACTATGTTAAATATCTCGAAGAATTGTTGATCCACTAGAGGTATCTTCACTTCGAAAATTACTTCATTTTTTGTCACAGCTCCCTTAGCAGTCATAAGTTTATACAGTTCGATTATATTGTCATCTCCTGTTGGAAGTACGTGAGATGATGGAAGGTGAGCCTTGATTAGAGCAATCTCATCCTTTAGTTGGTGAGGTGATAATAGCAGGGGACCAATTTTTCCATTATGGGCGTCAGTAAGTACATTTATGATTTCAGCCTCTATTCTTTGAAGATTTATTGCCGTCAATGATAAATGAGTTGATAGAAGTCCAACAACTTGCGAGTTTCTAATTGTTGAAGAGTCCCTTCCTATTTGATTTTTGTTCAAATCAACCATTCTTAAGATGTCGTTTATCCTTTGCTCTGTGTTGATCTCATTTTGTTTAATAATATTAATAGTTGAATCAATTATTGATGTTTGATTTTTTAAAAGCTTCACGATATTATTTTTTTCTATTTTTGCATCGTTGATCGTTTTTGACATTTCTTCTGCGTAATCTGCATCAAGAACTCCAAACAGTGATCTGGCAATGTTTCCGACTATATTAAACGGTGATCTTTTAATTCGTTTGTTGGTAAACAATTCCGTTTCTTGCAGCAATTCATTCCTGATTTGGTCTAAGTTGTTTACCAGGATATCGCACATTGGTTCTTTAAGGCATAGTTCCATTATGGGCGTCAGTAAGTACATTTATGATTTCAGCCTCTATTCTTTGAAGATTTATTGCCGTCAATGATAAATGAGTTGATAGAAGTCCAACAACTTGCGAGTTTCTAATTGTTGAAGAGTCCCTTCCTATTTGATTTTTGTTCAAATCAACCATTCTTAAGATGTCGTTTATCCTTTGCTCTGTGTTGATCTCATTTTGTTTAATAATATTAATAGTTGAATCAATTATTGATGTTTGATTTTTTAAAAGCTTCACGATATTATTTTTTTCTATTTTTGCATCGTTGATCGTTTTTGACATTTCTTCTGCGTAATCTGCATCAAGAACTCCAAACAGTGATCTGGCAATGTTTCCGACTATATTAAACGGTGATCTTTTAATTCGTTTGTTGGTAAACAATTCCGTTTCTTGCAGCAATTCATTCCTGATATGGTCTAAGTTGTTTACCAGGATATCGTACATTGGTTCTTTAAGGCATAGTTCCTGTAGAGTTTGCAAGCCTGAAGATAGCGCCTGTATCTCTGACGAGAATGGAGTAAGATCGTAGTAAACCATTATTTTCCATTCTGCAGTGTTTAGCTTTGCAGTTCCAATTCCTTCGAAATACAGTCCCGGGTCATCTTGGAACCTTGTTATTGATATCTTGTTGCATAATACAGTAGGAACAAAGAGAAGTGCTAGTAACATAGCAAGCATTAGTGGACCTGTTGAGATCTTGGGTCTTTTTGATGGAATGGGATCATCATTTCTCGACCTCGGTTGTACCAATGACGGTTCTTCTTCCAATGGTATTTGATTTTCATTTTCTTGGAGTAATGGCGCCAGTCTGTGAATGGGTCGTTTAAACACTCCTGTTGCCGTTTTAACTTCAGCTACTCTCACAGCCCCGTCATCACCAGGATACACGTGAACAACTCTCCCTAATGGCCACTTCATTGTAGGTAGATTGTCTTCCTTGAGAATAACCATGTCTCCCCTTTTGAGATTGCCACATTTTTTTTTCCATTTGAAACGCTGTTGTAGTTCGGTTAAGTATTCTGTTGACCATCTTTTCCAGAATTGGTGCTTTATATGCGAAATCAACTTCCAATGAGACAAACTTGACATATTACGAGTTTCGGCTCTACTGTCTACTTGGAACACAAGCGGCTCACCGATGAGAAAATGACCAGGTGTCAGTGCTTCAAGACTATCTGGATCATTCGAGATTGGTGTTAAGGGGCGCGAATTTAAAATAGCTTCGATTTCCACAATTATTGTTTCCAGTTCTTCGTGCGTTAACGATTCTGTTGATACACTGCGTATCAAAAGATGTTTTGCCGATTTCACCGCAGCCTCCCATAAGCCTCCAAAATGGGGTGCTCTCGGTGGAATGAAATTGAAGTTTATACCCTTAGTACTGGAAGCGGAGATTATTCTTTCTTGAGCCTTAGCGGACTGTATGCTTTCAGATAATTCCGCTAATTGATTTTTTGCTCCGATGAAATTGGTAGCGTTGTCGGAGTAGAGATTTTGGCAGTGTCCTCGGCGAGCAATGAACCTTTTAAGGGCACCAATGAATGCCTCAGTTGTTAAGTCAGACACCAGTTCTAAATGAACTGCCTTTGTTGTGAAACAGCAGAATACGGCTATGTAAGCCTTGGTTGGCCTTTTCCCCCTGATTTTGTGATGTATCCAGAATGGACCACAGTAGTCTACGCCGGAATTTATGAACGGACGAGCAGGAACCACTCTTGTCTTTGGTAAGTTTCCCATGATTTGTTGATGTAATTGTGGTCGTGCTCTAGTGCATCTTACGCATCTTTGAATCACCGATCGAGCTGTTATTTTTCCCTTTATTGGCCAAAAAACGCTGTCTCATTATATATAATAGTGATTGTGACCCGCAATGTTTGTTATCTTCATGTGTCATAGTAAATAATAATTTTACAAGCGGATCATTGTATGGTAGAATTATTGGATGTTTTGCATCTGCTTGTAGGTTGGAATGTTCTAGTCGTCCTCCTACTCTAAGAATACCTCTTTCATCCAAGCATGGCGCTAGGCTACTAATTGGGCTATTTTTACTAACCTCCTTGCCATCTTGAAGTTGTTTTATTTCTGTAGACAAATCTGACAATTGTATTATTCGAATGATAACACCGAGAGAGTCGTCCAATTCCTTTGGAGTTAGCGAAGTGTGCTTTGCTCGCTCATTCATGGACTTCCTTGAGTTATTTACGAACCGAAGTACGTATGCCAGAATTCGCTGCAGGGTTCTAAATGAATTCTTATGGGGTAGCATGTATATCATGTCGCTGTTAGTCGCTACCACCGTTGCTGTAATCACTCTTTTCCTTTCAATGCTGCTTGTTTCGGACAGCTTGGGTACAAATTTTAACGGCCATAAGTTTTCTTGTCCATGAAGGAAAATTGGTCCATGAAACCATAATCTACTTGTGGGCAGGTTGCTTGGTTGAAGTCCTCGCGATAAAATATCAGCAGGATTGTCCGCTGATTTTACATGGCGCCATTGCTCAGCAAGTGTTAATGAGTGGATCGTTGAAACTCTATTAGCCACGAATGTTTTATAAGAGGATGATTGTGAACTTATCCAGGATAATACAATCTCAGAATCGGTCCACAGAAGCATAGGCTGATTCTGCAATTTTAAGTCAACTTTCACTCTTTGAGCAAGTTTAGCTGCTACAACTGCGGCACATAACTCTAATCGAGGAAGTGTTTGTTGTTTTAACGGAGCCACCTTTGATTTTGCACATAGCAACCGCACGATTATTCGTCCATCACGGAGAACTGCACGGATGTACGCAGCCGCACCGAAGGCCCTCTCAGATGCGTCAGCAAATACGTGTAATTGTGTTTCTACAGGAATCTCACCATTGAATATATGTCTTGGTATCTTGAAGTTATTCAAAGTCTCCAAATCCTTTCTGAAGATTTCCCAGACCTTACGAAGATTTTCAGGTAATTGTTCATCCCAATCGAATGGGTGTTGCCACAATTGTTGAATAAATGTTTTCGCCTTGACAACAACAGGAGCTAGGAGGCCAAGAGGATCAAACAATCTTGCCAACTCAGAAGTTGCTGTACGTTTTGAAATTACTTGCTGCTCGTTAGATTTTACTTTGATGCAAAAATGATCGGTTTTGGGCACCCAAGATAAGCCCAAAGTTTTTATTGGTTTTTTCTTACTATCATTGAAATCTAAGTTGGCTTCTCTATCACTATGTGGTATATCCTTTAGTAGCCTTGGGTTGTTTGAACACCATTTTCTTAAATTAAATCCGTGTTTCTTCAGAATAATTCTCAGTTCCTTTTGAGTTTCAACCGCGAGATTCAAGCTATCTGAACCTCCAAGCCCATCATCCACATAAAAATTTTCTTTTAGCAGTTGCGCACCCAGTGGATATCGATCTGTATTTTCTTCTGCAATTCGTTGTAGACATTTGGTGGCTAAGTAAGGAGCTGCTCGCGTGCCGTATGTTACCGTATTAAGCCTATAATAAGTAATTGGTAGTGATGGGTTTTCTCTCCAAATGATTAATTGGTGTTGGTGATTGTCTGGGTTGATTAATATCTGCCTGTACATTTTTTCTATGTCTGTTGTAAAGACAAATTTTGGCAGTCGGAAACGAAGTAGAATTGAAAAAAGTTCACTCTGGACAGTTGGTCCAGTATACATGAGGTCATTGAGAGAATGTCCTGTCGATGTTTTCGCAGATGCGTCGAAGACCACTCTAAGTTTTGTAGTAGTACTGTCAGGTTTTATCACGCAGTGATGCGGGATGAAATATTTTGGACTTGGTAAACTATCAAGCTGTACTCTTTGCATGTGTCCTAATTGTTCATATTCTTTCATGAATTGAATATATTGACTTCGAATGTCTTCATTCTTTTGAAGTCGTTGCTCTAGACTGATAAATCTATTGTATGCCATTTGATGTGAGTTACCCAATGCTGCTGGATTATCTCTGAATGGGAGACTGACAATAAAACGTCCATCTTTGTGATTGTGAACGTGCTGATTAAAGTGCGATTCGCATAATTGTTCTGCTGGAGACATGATGTTTTCGTTTGATTCTACATCATCGAGCTTCCACAGTTGTTCTATTGCTTGTTCCAATGAGTTTTCACCGTCAAATATTGCGCATGTCAGTGTTGAAGATGGACGAGAATCAGAGTACTGTTTTATGGAACCGCCGACAATCCAGCCAAGTGCAGTATTTTGAAGTATTGGATGATCTTCAGTTAGTTTTATTGTCCCAGGTTGCATAAGACTGAAGTAAAATTCTGCTCCGAGAAGAATATCTACCCTCTCAGGCATGTTGAATTTGGGATCTGCTAAGCGAATGTTGTTTGGAATTTTCCAAGTAGAAATATCAATATTGCGATTTGGCTGCACCGGGATAATAGTTGGTAGAACAAATGCTTCTAAGTTTGTTGAGAAGTCACTATTTATGGATATCATTTCCACATTTACACGATGGGATGCTCTTTTTTGGATCCTTCCAACTCCGTCAATGCACAGATAGGCTTCTGCTGTTGAAAGGGATAACTTCTTGATGAGTCGTTCAGTCACAATGTTGACTTGTGAACCTGAATCTAGTACGGCCCTGAATTCCTCTGACATGCCGTTTGCAGCCTTGACTATGACCTTTGCTGTGGCTAACATGACGTAGTTCTGATCTTTTGGATCTTTTGTTGCAGCTGAAGAAACTGCCACTGTATTAACGGAGGATGCATCGTGCCTAGTGGTAGTAATGTGGACAGATGGGTTTTGGACAGATGGGTTTTGTGCACCTCGCGATACCTTTGGCAAATGCAACAAAGTGTGGTGTTTATTGTTACATTTCTTGCAGCAGCCACGAGTACAAGTTTTGGCCATATGATTGGCTTTAAGGCAATTCACACATAACTTCTGTTGTTGTATCCATCTTAGTCTTTCGGATTCTGCCATTGCCAAGAACCGATTACATTGATAAATGAGGTGTTTACCATTATTACATACTTTACAATTGTTATTGCAATTTTCCATTGCTGCTACTGAGGACACAGATCTTTGATGGATAGTCGATTTTTCTTTGTACCCAATTGATTCCATTGATTCAAATTGCGCCTCTAAGAATGACAAGAATTCTTTAATTGTTGGGACTTCTTTGGGTTTCGCTAATGACTGTATAAACTGAACGTAAAGGGATCGGTCCAGTTTTTTAATCATTAGCTGGATCAGCATAGCGTCCCAGGATGTCGTGTCGACGTGTAGGTTGTTTAGCGCCAGTAAACATTCCTTTGTGGTGTCATGAAGTGCCTTTATTGATGCACTCGACAATGTTCCTGTTGGTTGGTTCAAAATTTTGTCTACTAAAGTTGCTACTATGACTCTTTTGTTATTGAATCGCTCCTGCAACAGTGTCCAGGCCGTTTTGTAATTTTCTTCGGTTAATGATAGATGACTTATGAGTCTTGCTGCTTCTCCAGACAGGTTTGATTTAAGGTACCACATTTTTTGTACCTGAGGCAATAGTTGTTTATCTACCATTTCAGTGAATAGTTCGTAGAATTGACACCATTTTAAATAATCCCCATTAAAATTCGGAATTGTCACTTTTGGAAGAGGCAGTGTGCCATATACTGCTGAATTGTTTGGTAAATTCGGTAAATTATCGTTCACGAGTTGATTGGCTTGATCTCCCATTACGGCCAAATCTACTAAGGACTGTTGAACTAAGTCGTCTAGAATATAGTATTCATTTTGATCAAATCCCAATGTTGAGGGAACCTCTACCTTCTGCCATATTTCATCAGATAAATTTTGAATTTGAGACCACAAGTTCTTTATACCTTCACTTTTGATTTTATAAAATTGTGATGGTTGGTCATTATTTATTGATGATAACCCGTTCACCAAGCGTGTCAACGCCGTCATACGGGCCTTTAGCATCCTAACTAAACCCATGTTGCAATTTGATACATGTTGATCACTTGTAGCATGTTCTATTTGCTTCTCTCTTGTTGTTGGTACAGGCTTCGGGTATCCCTTTGTCTCGCGTAGCTTAGATATCTGAGTCTCAATTAGTTCAATTGTTGTGCTATATGTATTTCCAATTGTTTTGTGCAGATTTTTAGTAATATATGGATCATTATCTGCCAATGTTGGATCTCTTCTAATTGTATTTTCCGTTTTATCAAAAGCTATCCATAATTCCCTTAATTCTTCGTGTTTGGTTTCGTAAAATTCTACCGTCCTCCGATCTTGTGGACCCTTTTTAATATTAGAGACTATTCTTTCAATCTCAATTGCCCTCACCTCCTGTTGAGACACTAGATTTTCCAAGCTTGACATGTTGACTTTTCCTGCGCTGAATAATTTGTTGAGGATGGATGGTAATGTCTTGATAGATCACTGCTTTGCCTTGATGATGAGCAAAATGTCCTTGATGATGAGGAAGATGTCCTTGACGCATTCAAAAATGGTTGCGTATTTTTTAAATTTAGGGGTCACCAAAATGTTTAATGTGAATGAATTAGTGGTTGGTGGTCTAAACACATAAATTTAGGCCTTCACTAATTTGCGTTTTGTTCCTTGCAAGCACTTGGAAACTTGAAGGACGGTGTTAAACAATAAAACAATAGAATTGCCGTATTATAAAACACTAAAGAAAAACTTTATTTTACTTCTGTTTAAATATAATTAAGACATTAAAGAAAAATGCTTAGTTATACGGAAGTCCAACATTGAATTACAAATCAAGCAAAACTTACATATTGGACTAAAAAATGCTTAACTGATTTTTTAATAATTAATAATACATTATTTGTTGATATTAATATGAATAGTCAATAGGTTGAGTAAGCAAATAAATAAAAACTGTAATTAAAGTTTATTGCCAGCTGACCTATATATTAATATAAAATTTTATTAGTTGAGTAAGCGAATTTATTAATTGAATAAATAAGAATAAAATTGCAATTAAAGGTTATTGCCAGCTGGCCTATATATTAATATAAAAAAAATATAACCAAATTTATTAAGTAAAGAACATAACAAATATAATGAACAATAACTACATGTCTTAACAGACAAGCTTATTGACTCCTGGGCAGCTGCGGAATTGGAAAAGTGGTTATTGGAAAAAGAGCACTCCTTGAAAGAAATTATTGAAATTTGTCAAGTCCATGAGCAAATTAATGCTCAATCAAAATCAATGGAGGCTCCAAGTACAACTGTTGAAATCAATAAAATTGCAAATAACTGCGAATGTTTTAGATGCAGACAAAACAGTCATGACGGAAACAGTGTAGATTGTCCAGCCAGGAAAGTGAAATGCAACAAATGTGGCCTTGGGACACTTGGCCCGGAAATGCCGTACTGGCTCAAACGAAAATTTTCTACATTTGATAACAGAAATCCGAAGCGTCGAGATTTTGGTTATTTCAAGATAAGATATATTGATGGCCAATCCAATTAAAATGGTGACTGCTGTTTTAAAATATTTGATATTTGCGATTGAGATAATACCGTGTTTTGTAGGCGGTAGAAAGATAAGTATGTTGATAGATTCAGGATCAAAATATAATCTACTTTGTGAAGATGATTGGAATTTGTTGAATACCGGGAAAGCAGTCATGTGGAATATTCGATTTGAATCTGATCACCAATTCAAAGCATACGCTGGCAACGTGGCACTTACGATAAAAGCAGTTTTTGAAGCTGTTGTTGGGATTGACAGAAGTTCTAATTTGATTTCAACATTTTATGTTATTGAGCGTGGCGAGCAATCATTGCTGGGTAAGGATACTGCCATAAAACTGGGTGTATTGAAGTTGGGTATAGGCATCAACCATGTGGAGAAATTGGAACCTTTCAATAAAACTGCTGGAATTAAAGTAAGCTTATCCGTCGATACTTCCATAAAAACCTGTTCAACAACCTTTGCGTAGAGTGCCAGTTGCTATTGAGGATAAGGTTGAAGCGAAACTAAATGAGGCATTAGCTCTGGATATATTTGAACCGGTTGTTGGGCTGAACTCTTGGATATCTCCAGTGGTCGTTGTCTTCAAAGGAAACGGAGACATTCGGATATGTAATGACATGAGACGTGCAAATACGGCAATTTTAAGGGAAAAGTATCCCCTGCAAACTTTCGAAAGTTTTATGACGAGATTGCAAGGAGCTAAATTCTTTTCAAGGCTTGATCTAAAAAATGCCTATCATCAATTGGAGCTTGAAGAGGAAAGCCGGTATATAACAACACTTATAACTTCAAAAGGCTTATTTAGATATAAAAGACTTTTATTTGGTGTGAATTCAGCTCCGGAAATATTCCAAAAGACTATGGAAAATATTTTGGCTCCATGTAAAAATGCACTAAACTATTTGAATGACATAATAGTTTTCGGCGCAACTGAAAAGGAACATGAAAAACGCTTGGAAGATGTTCTTACCGTATTTAAAAACTTCAATGTAGCCACAAATAATGACAAATGTTTATTTAAGGTATAAAATTTAAAATTGGGCCATATTCTATCACCAGATGGCATAAGCGCCGACCCGAACAAAATCGATAGCGTTTTAAATTTTCGAGCTCCGAACACCCGTGAGGAAACTCGAAGTTTTTTAGGTCTGGTAACCTATTTGGGTAAATTTATACCAGATTTAAGTGACCTAGTTGAACCTTTAAGAGCGACCACAAAAGCCAATGAAAAATTTGTATGGGCCACGAGACAGAATGATGCATTTATAAAACTCAAGGAAAAGTTGGCGGAGCTTCCAACACTAACTTATTTTTCACCAAACCGACGAACACGATTGATTGCTGACGCAAGCCCTGTAGCTTTGGGAGCGGTCCTAGTCCAATTCACTGAAGATACTCCGTATGTTGTCTCTTTTGCCAGTAAAGCGCTTTCTGAAGTTGAGCGTCGTTACTCACAAACGGAAAAATAGAGTATCGCTTTGGTGTGGGCTGTAGAGAGGTTCTACTACTACTTAGCAGGTATCCAATTTGAGCTAGAAACAGACCACAAGCCCCTCGAAGCTATTTTTAAGCCAACATCGAAGCCGCTGGCTCGTATCGAACGATGGGGGTTACGACTGCAGTCGTTTAACTACAAAATTATTTACAAAGCAGGAAAGCAAAATATTGCAGACTCGCTATCCAGACTCTGCAATGTGAATACAGCTGTTACCTTTGACAAGCCATGCGAATCAGGCATTTGTTCTATCATAGAAAATTCAGTCCCGCGAGCCGTAACGGTTTTGGAAATTGTACACCATAATAGCAAAGATGATGAACTTTTGATGGCAGTAGAATGTATAAATACCGACAACTGGAGTACAGCAACTAAGAACAGGTATTATCCATTTCGATTTGACCTCAGTATTTTGGGAAATTTGTTGCTAAGAGGGACGAAGCTCGTGATTCCAGGAGGCCTGATAAAACAAGTGCTACATCTAGCGCACGAAGGCCATCCAGGCGAAACCGTAATGAAGCGCAGAGTTCGAGCAAAGATTTGGTGGCCGTTGGTCGATCGAGATATAGAAAAATATGTTAAGAGCTGTCATGAATGTATGTTAGTATCTCGACCGATACCACCTGCGCCCATGAATAGACGAACCATGCCAGATAGTCCCTGGGCTTGTGTAGCAATGGCCCTTTGCCAAATCACGATTTTGTATGTGTACTAATTGATTACTATTCGCGATACCATGAACTTAAATTTATCAAGTAGATAACATCAACAGAAATTATTGACTTTCTCGAGGAGATTTTTGCCCGACAGGGATATCCGAAATCAATAACAGCTCATAATGATCGCCAATTCGTTAGCGAAGAATTCAAGGCATTTTGCAACACCAATAATATTGAATTGATGACATCACCACCTTATTGACCCCAAGCCAATGGAGAAGTCGAAAACTTGAACCGCTTTCTGGTAAAACGTCTTCAAATTGCTCACTCGCAGGGTTTGGACTATAAAAAAGAGATTCGCAGGTTTACACTTATGTACAACGTCACCCCTCATGGTACAACGGGGAAAGCTCCATCGGAACTTATTTTTAATCGAGTCATTAGAGACAAGATTCCATCGCTGAATGACGTTGAGGAGAATGTTATCGACTCTGAAGCCAGAGACAATGGCATTGCTAATAAAGAAAAAGGGAAACAAAGTGCAGATTCTGACAGAAACGCGATCGATTGTGATATCAAAGTTGGGGATAAGGTACTGCTCCGAAATACTGTTTTTTCTAATAAATTATCTACAACTTTTGGGAAAACTGAATATGAAGTAACAGATCGGAAGGGAAATGATGTCGTGATATCAGGAGAAGGCAGAGTGTATCGTAGAAACTTTACTCACGTTAAGAAAATTCCAGCTACTCATCGCTGCCATCTTTAGCCAAACCTACTAGGACCTCCGTTGTAAATCCGGAACATCTCGAACTTCAACAAGACATGGATTCCGCCAACGATTGTCTTCCCGGTAATGTGCTGTCACCGGAATTACCATCAACATCACGGAATATAGATTCAGACGGACCCAGGCCTAAAGTGACGTTGTAGCTTAAAAATATAGGAGGGATGTGGCAACCCAGCTAAGGTGACAGCCCGCGATGATAACCAGTTGATCTGGCAACGCGATAGGAATTGAATGTCTTGAGTTTTTGATGCAGTCGAAGTGGTTTTTATGCCAAAAAAGAATAAAATAAAATATTCAAATAAATAATTAAATTAAACTGTTTTCGTTGGTTTAGAAATTCATAGGCTGTTACACTATACATTTTTAAACATTCAAATAATATTTGAATGCTTGCTGTAGAAGTTAGCACTGTAACGACGCATTCCTATGTTTAACCCTTATCAAATGAATTTTATACACATTCAAAACATACATGTAAACAATATGCGTCGTTTTAGTGCCACTAAAGCTGAAAGTCCACACCACGCGTTCTACGCGCTTGCGTTTTAAGATTTTGACGCTTTAAAAACTGCAAGTTACACACCACACTTTATACACGTTTTTGCTTATCAAATTTCAAGTAAATTTTGAAGACTTTTTGTTAGCTTTTTTTAAGTTTCATGTTCTTTAAATTGTTTTAATTCGTTTTTCATCAACAGCTTACGAAAATAACTTTCAAATAACAGATATTTTGTATACGACGCGCAAAAGTAGAATGTTGTTCACTGGCTGCCACTGGCCTTCTCTGCTATTGCCCTGAATTCTCGGGGAAAAGGATGGTTCTCATCTTTCTGCTTCAAAATTTGACATCAATATCGGACTGCGACATAAAAAGGGTAATCTCTTTTATCCCTGCTTCAGGGAAGTTTAGCGCTGTGTCGAAAGGGCAGTTGTACGGACTTCCTTCTTTTTCACATCTTACTTTTCAGGGAACACAGAGGGATCAATTAGAACCAAGGGGCCAGTTCAATAGCCACTGGCAACATTTACAACCTACCCTAACCTACATGCGTATATACACACATACATTCCTGTAAAAAGCATTTAACTGACAGCCTGATTTTTTTATTTATTTAATTTAATTTCTTTCTTAAGTCTATGAATTTACAATTCTTACAGACTAGATACAAAAAATTAGTATTTACAAGTGTATACAGAGTAAACAAAATATATTACAAGTTTTCAATTATTTAATAAGTACCAATATATTACGTTTTATAACATTATTATTTACGGAGAAATCAACATAGCAATAAAGTCTATTGCAATCCCTGCAACTTCTAATGAGAGGATCAGAATTGGCATAATATGTTCTACTGGTTTTAATTGCAAGAGGATAGTAGTAGCGAGTAGGTCGTTGCGGAACATGAAAAGATAAGTTTTCAATTAGAAAATATGATCCAGTATTTCCATTGATAACATAATCAATGGAAATACAAACATTACATTTAGCATTGTTCTACGGCTCGATAAGGATGGTAACTTAATAAGAGAAAGTCAAGAACTATATGAAGGAACATTCAGTGGATTCCATTGAAATCTACGAAGATAAAACAATAAAAACTGTTTTTGTACAGACTCAATGGTCGCAATATGCACTTTATACGTTGGATCCCAGATAATTGAGCCATATTCCAGGATAGGACGAACAAGTGATGTAAACAATTGTTTTGTAATATATGGATCATCAAATTCCTTAGCCCATCGCTTAGTGAAACCAAGGATACTTCGAGCTTTGTTTACAGTTAAGGTAATATGTTTTATAAAATTAAGTTTAGGATCCATTAAAATTCCAAGATCCGTAAAAGTGAATACATTTTCGAACATTAATATAACTTTTTCGGAAGAAACACATATGCTTACATTTTTAAAAATTTTATTTCATCAAATTTGCATTACACCAAGAGTATAAAGAATTCAAGTCTTCTTGAAGAAATTTGTAATCATTGTTGTTATTAAAGCTGTAGAATATTTTAACATCATCAGCATACATTAATATGGGGAGCAAATCAGAATCGGTTTGTTCATCATCAGTATAGGTAGACGAAAAGAAATCTGCAAACATATTACTTATTTCAATATCATCATCCGATTCGCGGTTATTTAATTTCATCGCAGTTGGGAAAGAATTGTATTTGTATTTACAAAGTTGTAGAAAGATCTAGGATCAGTTTTAAATTTATTTCTCATTTTAATGATGTAGCAATTATAGCAATTTTGGTTTATTTTATTATAATCAGCACGAGCAGCAGAGTATTTAGCAAATTGTATGGATAACCCGGATTTCTTATACATTTTAAAATACTTGTTCTTTTTGTTTTTAATACTGAAAAGATAGGGAGTATTCCATGGAGGACCAACACAATTAGAAACGGTTTGCATAGGAACGCATTGGCTTATGAAGCAGTATAATTTATTATAGAAATTCTTGATAACGGCATCAAGGACAGCAACTTTATCGTGAGAAATTGGAATGTATAACAAGGTACTCCAGCTAGTGTTATTTAACAATTCATTCAGCTTACGATAATTGGCCTTTTTAAAGCACAAATTATTTCCGATTGAATTAAACATATTTCCAGGTAAATTAACTTGTGAAGAAGACATATGTACTTCAATAGTAGGGTGATAGCAGTCCTCAGGCAAAGTTATAGGCACAGTGCGCTGAATTGAAACATCAGTACAATCATTAACAAATATCAAATCCAACAGCTTGCGTCTATCATCATAGATGCCATTTATCTGATAAAGATTTAAATCCAGTACACAATCAATAAATTTTGTAAATTTAGGATTATATGCAGAACTAAATGGAATATAGTATCCATCCTCTATCAAAAAGCAGGCATATTGAAATCAACTATAGCAAAAACATTGTCATTAACGTGAGACATGCGTACAATATCCGTAATAGCCTCAGAATGCTTCATATAAGTTGATTCCGACGCGTTAGGAGGGATATAAGAACATGAAATGAAGATCTTTTTATGTTTAAGTTTAACTAAAACACTAATAAGCTCAATATCGAGTGACAGTTCAACTGATAACTCAGACGTTAGCAAAAAAGAAACCGCAATTAAAACTCCACCACCCTTTATATTATTACCACGATCACGCCTAATAATTATGTACTTATCACATAGTATTTCAGTATTTTATATATTATCTTCTTTCAATACTGTTTTTTATTTTCTATATAAGACCATATTTGGGATATGCCTGTGTTATTCAGCTTATATTTAAGTGATTTTCTTGATGTTTTATCAAAGGCAGCTTTGAAATCAACAAAAAAGCCATATAATTTTCGGGTTTCACTAAGCTTTATATTTGCAATAGCAGCTAAATTGTAGATGTTATCGGCTGTCGAGTATCCTTCTCGAGATTCTGCTTGATATTCCGTAATAACTTTCTGTTTTTCCAGTTATTTATTCAATCTATTATTTAAAATTCCCATTAATATTTTTGGGATCGCATTTATAAAAGAAATTCCGAGATAGTTAATAATCAAACTTTTATCACCTTTTTTAAAAATCGGAAAAATTATGCTAGCGATGAATTTTTTATCTAACTTAGCGGAGTTCGAAGAGAAACATTTAATCCCGATTAACAGTAAATTTTTATTTTCTTTTGATATATTTTGTAATGTTCAAGGTTAAAGAAAAAGATCGTTTATTATCACTGCGTCACAACTGCAAGTAGGAAGGAGGTGTGTCAAAATATTAATTTAAACAGTTTTTTATATAATATTAAACAATTTTATTATTTTTTATTATTATTTATTTATTGATTAGTATTTGAAATACTTTTACAAAACATTTACATTATATTTAACATATTTGAGCTCGGCTCATTATTTCTAACAAATAAAACAATATTTTTTATAAAAACATTAATATTTCGTTCAGTCTTTAAATATCTTGGCATTTTGTTATATGTATTCAACCCTTTATAGAACAATGATTTTTGCATGGCACTAGTATTTGCGCGCTGTAGTCTAAAATCCGAGGCATTTCTCAATCTATACGGCTGCGCTTCTCCAACATATTGTAGCTGCTCAGTTAGATATTCTGGTGCTTCTCCCATCTTTAATTTTTGAATAAAATTTAGCGTGTTGAATTCTAATCTTTGTTGCACATTAAGCCATCTTAGCGTAACCAGCATAAATGTTATTGGTGTAAATCTATTGCATTTTAGTATAGCACGCATCGCCTTATTCTGTAGTTTTTGCAGTCTTGATATTTGTTGATCGGAACAGCATGTGTATAGTATAGTTGATCCGTATTCAAAATGTGGCTTTATTATAGTATTGTATATATTTATTGCTGTTATCATTGAGACTTTATTTCTTAACCGTTTGAAGAATCCTATCTTTTTACCGATTTTTTTACAAATGTATTCTAAGTGTTATTTTAATTTTAGTTCTTTATCAATTAAGAAACCGAGATATTTTATATTATTAACTTGTTCTATTATCACGTTATTAATTGCGAACGTTCTATTCGTGTTCATGTTAATTTCCATTAATTTTGTTTTATTTTCATTTAGCTTAAGTTTGTTCATTTTCAACCATTCATTTATATTTTCCATATCTGAGTTTAGATTTTCATAACATAATTCGCACGTCTTTTCTTCAGTAAAAATGAGAGTGTCGTCAGCGTATAAATCAATTTCGCATTTTTTTATTACTTGTTCAATATCGTTTATGTATATTACAAACAGCAGAGCTCCTAGTATTGAGCCTTGCGGTACCCCAAAATCATTCACCTTTATACTCGATTCAAAATTATTTACTTTTGTTATCTGTTTACGCCTTGTTAGATAAGTTTGAAACCATTTCAGTTCATTATTTTGGACACCATATTTAAAAAGTTTTTTTAGCAGAATATCTCTGTCTATTGTCTCAAAAGCTCTTTTGAAATCTAAAAATATTGCCAGAACTTTACAATCATGATTTATAAATTTCCATCTATTTATCACATAAATAATTGTAGTTTCACATGAATATTTTTTTCTAAAGCCTGATTGATATTTCGATAGCAGTTTGTGTTGCTCAAAATAGTCTTCGAATTGGTTTTTTACTATTTTTTCAATAATTTTTCACATGTTTTTAGGGTATTGATCGGACGGAATTCTTCACATTTATTCGTATTTTTAATTTTTTCTACAGGTGTGATCATCGATTCTTTCCAGCATTCTGGGAAAATTCCAGTTTCTAACGAATTATTTATGATTTTAAGTAACATATTACCGGCTGTGTTCCAATTATCTAATATAATGTTAGTTGAAATTTTTTTGTAGTCCGGGTTTCTTTTCATATTTTTACATATATTTTTTAATTCTAATAAAGATATCGAACGAAAACGGAACTTATAGTTTGTATCAGGTACTTTGTTTTCATATTGCACGTTTTCGATTGAGTTACGTATTTCATTAATGCTATCAACGAAGTATTTGTTAAAATTTTCGGCAATTTCTAAATTATTTGTATATTCTATGTTTTCAAATATCACATTTTTTATCACATTTTTGGGATTTTTTAATACTAGTTCTTTAATCTTTTTCCACATTTCCTTTTGATTATTAGTGCTGGTTATTTTGCTATTTATATAATTGTTTTTTGCATTTTCAACTTTAACTTTGTATAAATTTCTGGCTAGTTTATAATTTTTCCATGACTCATCAGTGTTTTCGAGTATAGCCTTTTGATATTTTCTAATTTTATCCTTCTTGGATACTCTTAGTTCGTTGTTAAACCATTTATTTTTATTTTGTTTGTTTACTCTTGTCCTAGATGTAAACTGCTCTACTGTATTATCAAGACAAAAGTCAAAATTGTATACATATTCATTCAAGTTATTTATTTCTTCACATTTCAACATCGAACTCAATTTGTTTTAAAATTTATTTTTATTATACTTAAAAACGAACACTTCATTACTGTTTGGTTCTTCTTCATCATTTTCTCCTTCGATAAATATATCTATTGATTCGTGATCAGCTATTTTATTGTTTATATTCACTTTCGCCGAAACTTTCTTTGTGTTTGTAATTACATAGTCTATTAACGTTTTAGAGTTTTGTATTATTCTAGTAAATTCGTTCATTATTTGTTTCAATCCGTTATCATTTAATATGCTTACTATTTTCTTCTTATAATAGTCTTTATGCCAGTCAATATTAAAGTCGCCAGCCATCACAATTTCATAATTTCTTTCGCATAAATCATCTAAAAATTCCTTTAAGGTCTCACAAAATTCTGCTTTCTGGCTTTTTGGTGATCTGTATACCGCTATTATTGCAAATGAAAATTTTCCATACTTTGCTAGAAATGCAACGATCCAATAATCAGACTCCTTTATACATTCTTTTATTTTAGATATAAGCTAATGCTTTTTGATGTGTACAGTTACCTCTCCAGTTTTAGTTGAATTTGATAACAAATAATAATGGTCATAGTTAAGCAATTCGATTTCCATTTTACTGATTCGTTCGGTTTGGTGGGTTTCTGAAAGTATTACAAATTACGGTTTGGCCGTTTGCACCATCATCTCCATTTGACTAAAATTATTTACTAAACCTTGAATATTAGTATATATACCACGTATGCTTCTTGGTTGCTAGGCGGCTAAGCCTAACCTCTTCTTTTTTAAACTAAGCTTATTCTGATAAACTGGACATTCTCGGTAATACGTGCTGTGGTTTTCGTCAAGATCCAAATTGAGTCTTTTATTTTCTTTAATGCAGTTAACACATTTGTTTATATCTTCATTATTGCAATCTTTGCTTCTATGATTGCCGTGACACTTGCAGCATACTTCATCATTTCTACATTCCGATGCTTTGTGGTTGTATCCTAGACATTTGAAACATTGAATCACCATTGTGCCATCGTATACTCTGCATCTATCCCATCCGATATTAAGTTTTAGACCAGTAATTACATCTTTATACGATACGTTATCAATCTTAAGTTTTGCATTAAATATTGTTTTATTATTTCGTTTTGTTTAAAAAATTTTTATTATTTCTATTTCACTCTTTTCTAGCACTAGATTTTGCTTTTTTAATTTATGTATTAGATCTTTTTCAGGCATTTTAAAACTCATATCCGTAATTACAATTTGCATCTCTGTTTCCTTTGGAACTTTTACTTCGTAATTTTCACTTATTCCGCTTTGTATTGCTTCTTTAATTTTTTCTCTTTCTTCAATGTTTTCACTTTTAATTAATAAAGTACCATTTTTTCTACTTTCAACATTTGTTATTTTAAAATTAATTGAATCAATTTTTTTATTTAGTTCCGCTTTAGTTTTCTCAATACTTTGTTTTTCTTTCGGTTTGATAATTAAGGGGACATTTTTCGATACATCTGGCATCACTATATTTTTTGCAACTGTTTGCGCGTATGAAATATTTGTTTTTACATTTGTATCTTTGACCATTTTCTTTATTTCATTACACATTTTAACATTAGTCATCTCAATTTTTTCACACATATCTTTGTTTTTGTTTCCAATTTCGCTTACATTTCCAAATAGATTCTTAACTTCCTGCATATTTTTCTCACAAAGCTTCTGGATATTATCCATTTTTCTAAATCTTTCATCATAACGCAATGATCTTCCAAATTCATGTTTGTAATCTTTCAATAACTGTTTGTTTTGCTTAACACTGTCTTGAATGTCTTTTAACACAAGATCTACATTCTGAATATATTGAATGCAATCATTACATATACATATATCTAATAAAATTGTCCTCTTCGATAATTTTAGCAGAATATTGGTCTATTCCTGCGCACTTTTTTGTAAAATGGTATATTTTATTACATATTCCATTACATCTTATTCCACTCTCCCCCCTAATCGCTGTTCGGCATTTACTGCACTCAGCCATATTTTGGGGTTTTTACCAATTAAAACACTTATTTTTTAATAGTTTTTGGATTTATTTAGTTTCTGTTTGTTTATTTCAACTTTCTATAGTCACTTTTTTATTACTAAAAAAAGAAGAATGTTGAAACCCGTTAGTTTATTTATGTAAATTAATATGTACATATAAAGCACAACCGATCGCTCTGAGAGACAAAGTGAAAAAAAAGTAAATTGCTAAAAAATAACATTTAAAAGTTATTTTTGTCTATTTAAAGTTGGTCACGTTCGACACCATCAAATATCAAATCAAGTATCAAATTTATTTGGTAAAATTAAATTATTAGTAATATGTATGGTTACACGAATTATTATTTAAAAATGTACATGTATGTAGATGAGTGTAAAGTTCGCCAAAAAAAAAACGAAGAAAAAAATGCAACAATGGGGGGAGGGAAGATATGAAGAAAGACCCATTAAAGTTAAGGAGCTACGTTTTGAAAAATAAAGAAAGAATGCAAAGGAATAGAAAGAAGTGGAATGCACTGGCTAATAATAGCAAAGAAATGATTTCAGTAAAGAGAAAAAAAGATCGTTTAAGAAAAAGAAATAGTCGAAACAAAATTATAAATGTAAATAAACATTGTCGAAAGCAAAAATATGGTTCTACCTGATGCATTTTCGTTTTTCGAATTGCTCGGCATAATGTTCATGGGATAGATATTTATTACATCTCGCCTGACCAAACAGAATGGTTTTCCCTTCAATTAATTATTAAATGGAAGGATGTGAAAAAAAATTCCTGGTGTCCAAAAACTGCGCTCATTTTCATGCGATGGTGATCAAATAAAAGCAGCTTAAGATATTAATTTAATTTATTTTACTAATATCTATTTTCTACTATTTAGAATAAAATTTTTTGGAAATTACTAATCATTATTCAGTTCAATTATTATAAAAAAATGTAACGTTCGAAATGTCACGTATTGAACCAGATTATGGCTTAAAACAAAAAAAAAATAAATTTTTGAATCAAACCAAAAACATTTTAAAGCACATTCTGTAAAATTCTGAAAAAAGTTTGATTAAAAAATTGTGTCAGAATTCGCTGAATTACACCTTTTTATACATGGCCACGAAAACGACTTCTATTTTTGTCACGTTCGAACGGCTACAATTTTTCCCATTATCTTCGACTTCGAATTGCGCCTGGTATTAACTTTAGCATAGATTACAGTGGTTTCTAAGCGCTATAATATAAGGTGATAAGAAACCTAAAAATATTTATTGTTTAAGCTTTTTTGGCATATATCATATATCCATATATCATATATCATTAAGTTTACGATTTGCTTTGAAATAAAGCTGTTCATTTTCTCTTGTTGCGTTTTGTCTAAATTTTCTTAGTGCTTGAAAGGATTTTTCCGCGCATTATTACATTTGGAGTTATACCACATGTTTTCCGTTCTCAGAGGTTGGGCCATTTTGTACGTGTTGGGGTATGATAGGTGAATGATTTCTGTCAGCTGTTCCAATTCTAAAATAAGTTTGGTTTACTTATTTAAGTTTTACTTAATTTGATATTTAAATAAATATAAAAACAAAGAGGACGAAACACAAAAACGCGGATGACGAAAGAGACGTGTGGACGGTACGGACGACAAACTACTATTGAAACTAATATTAATTAAAAATATTAATTAATTTTAGATAATCACTAGTACAATATTTAAGGTGCTACTGAAGCTAAAGCAATAATTTCTGTTCTTGCCGGACAATTTAGAGCACAAAAGTACTTTTCACGAATTAGTACATTGTATTGGGTACGTTGGCAGGAAGGCCTCCGGATGACCCTGAATCGCATTTTTCCATGAAGCACCTATATTTGTTGAAAGTGCAAGGAATTTCCGACAATAGGATATCCAGGGAGCGTGCACGATGCGCAAATGTATAGCAACAGTGTCATGTCTTTATATACAAAGAAGTTCTTAATTGGAGCGCATTGGCTTGCTGCGGACAGTGCGTATAAATTAACAAGCACTGTAATAAAGCCTTTTAGAAGACACTCATCGTAAATCAATTTAAAAGAACGTACGGATTTCAACAAAACTCTAATGCGCTATAAAATTAGAATTGAGCATTGCATTGGTTTAATAAGTACGATTTAATTACATGAAGGCTCATGTAATATGTATCTGTCGTCCTTCAAGAGACAAAACACATCTAATCAAATATATCTACAGTTGTACAATGAGCTTAAGGTATCTCTTGGTTGAACTAACTGGGAACATCTTTACACCGACGCTTCAAAAGAAAATGTAGCATACGCTGTCGTTGATCAATCCGGTAACATACTCTTAACTAAGTCACTGTCCAACACATCCTCCATCTTTACAGCAGAGGCCGCTGGAATCATCCAAGCGCTACATATAGCAATCAAAACCAAAAAAATGTCTTATCTTTTCAGACAGCTTTTCCGTATTATCAGCCATCAACCCACCTAATATTAAATGGCAAACGGTAAGCAAAATTCGAAACCTACTTATAAACTCTAAAAACAAAATAAAAATAGTATGGGTACCGGGTCATGTTGGTATAAGAGGTAATAACCTAGCTGATTCATCTGCCAGACACGGATGATTCGCTCCTATTGTCAGAGATCCAATAACAGAAAAAATGACCTTCGTAACTCAATTATAAATTAACTTGCAACCTAACATAGCCGATGACCTTGGCAGCCAGTGCTAGTATCAAAAAGCTCTGCAAAATAATTTAAAAAAATATATAGTGTTTTAAAAAGATAGGACTTTAAAAAACAATAAATAAAAAAAACTCATACGTGTTAATAAATTGAATAAAAAAAAGAAAAATTTAATTTTGTTAATAAAAGTTTAATTTATTACCGACCCAGCCATGGCTGAGTGTCACAAATGCAAAACCTCAATTCGAGGAGAATCAGGAATTAGCTGTGCTGGAGTGTGTAAAAAAGTGTATCACTGCTCTGTCAAATGCGCTGGTGTTGACCAGTATTCGGTGAAAATCTTGGATGAGGACAACTTTGTGCGGTTTACGTGTGAGGATTGTGTCCAGTATATACATAATGTTGACCTTGTATTAAAAAAAACCCAAGATGGTGTTAACAAAAACAAAATAAACTTAGTTGAGTACAAAAGTGAATTCGAATCATCACTTAAACAAAACGAAAATGAAATTAAACTCTTATTAGAGGCAATAGAAAAACGCTATGAAGAGAGACTTAAAAAAATAGACAATGCTCAAAAAATATGTGAAAAAAATGTCGTTGAAATAAAAAAATATGCAATGTTGTAAACGAGTATGAAAATAAAAATAAAGAGATCTATGTATAACAATATCGAAGAAAGCAATGAAAAGATGTGCACGGCGATTAAAAAAGTTATTAAAGAAACTAACGATAAACAAAATAAACTGTCATTTGCTGACACAGTAAAAAAACAGTGATTCCAGAACTGAAAAAACAAGTGCCACTAATTATTAAACCAAAAGAAAAGCAACGAGTAGAAAAAACAAGGGAAGATTTAAATAATAGGGTGGACCCAATTAATCTAAAAATTACTAATGTTGAGAATAGGAGTAATGGAGCATTAGTTATTCAAAGTGAAAATAATGAAGAAAGAGATAAAATTAAAACTGCGATTCAAAATGAAATGAGTGAAAATTATGAAATAAAAGTACCGGATAATTTTGATATGAGTATAACAATAACAGACATGACATTTAAATTTACCGATGAAGAAATTATTGAGAAAATTAAAAAACAAAATGAGTTTTTAAAGAATAGTGAACTAAAACCTGTTAGATCCTACGAATTTAAAAGAAATAATAAAATAATTCATAATGTAAAACTTATTATTGATAATGATTCATACACAAAAGCGCTATCTGCCCAAAAAATTAATATTGGTTGGGAAAAATGTAGTTTTCGACGGGACCGATGTGTTAATGTGCTATAAATGCAGAGGTTTCAATCATAGAGCCAGTGACTTCAAAAATCAGGAAGTATGCTATAAATGTCATGGAAATCATAGAGCAAAGGAATGTGAAGAAGAAATTATGGAAAAATGTGTAAACTGCATAAGATCAAACGAAAAACTTAATCTGGGTCTTGATGAAAATCATCGTACCTTAAGCAAAGAATGTCCAGTGTATCAAAACAAATTGAATATGAAGATGAGAAGAATGGGTTTTAATGTTTAACAATCAAATAATATAATCAAGGGAATATACACAAATGCCGATGGTTTACTTAAAACTTTAATCAAGTGGAAATAATTGCAGCAGTTAAAAATCCCGAATATTTAATACTTTCTGAAACACATTTAACTAAAAAAATTAAGGAACAAGAATATCAATTACAAGGATATGATTCTTATGTAACATTGTCTAATTCTGCGCATACCGGTGGAGTTATTATCTATTTTAAAAATACGTGGAAGGTGATCAAATTATGTGAAAAAGTCGATGATTCAAAATATTGGATGTGTGCATATTTGGCAAAAAATAGAAGTACGATGATGATAGTAATGGCTGTTTACAGATCTCCAAACAGTAGCGAAGTTGAATTTTGTAACGTATTTGATAAAATAATTGAAGAAATATGTGAAACAAATTATGAAATAATTATAGTAGGTGATTTCAACATAGACTGGAGAAAAGACGATACATACAAAAATCGAATACAACTAACTTTAAACGATAACGGTCTCAAACAAATTGTTAATGATTATACAAGAGTAACAGCAAATACAAAAACTTTAATAGACTATGTAATAACAAATAATGATAACGTATACGCTAGAATTAATAACGAAAATAAAATAGCGGATCATGAAGCTATAGATATAATAACTCAAAAAGAAAATAGTGAACAAATAATAACAAAAGAAATAGACATATTTGAATATAATAAAAACTTATTTAATAGCGAACTAAATAATATATTAAAATATATTGAAAATAATAATGTAAATAGTAATGCTTTTAACATCGATATGTGCATTGAAAATACAATAAAGAAATTTACAAAAAAAGAAAAACTAGCGAAAAAAATAATGTTAACAAATGGTTTAGTAGAGAACTAAAGTTACTAAAGAAGGAAAAAATTACCAAATACTGTATAGCAATAACAATAATAAAATATAATAATAATAAAAAAATAATGAGTAAAGGTTTCATAATGCAAAGCTATTTATCGGTCCGATAAAACCCTGCCTTTAATATTAATGGTCTTATTTTCAGTCCTCCCCATAAAATTTTGATGTGCAAGCTCTTTTATTTATTTATTTAATTGTTTTAGTCTATGGACAAAAAATCCTTACAGACAATGAGTTACAAAAATCTTACAAAACTAATGGTAATAAATATTAAATATAAGGTAAATATGGATTAAGGAAACAAAAAACAAGCAATATATATACATACATATGTACTTATGTACATACAAAATAAAAAATTACCAGAAATATAATTATTTTATTACAGTAGATAGCAAAAGTATAAACATAGTTTTATCAATGCTGAATTCAATAAATGATTTATGCTGTTTCTGCAAGCTAAAATTGATTTCATTGAGATGAACGAAGGAACGTGTTAGTGTGCCATTACGCGCATAGTTAGTCCGATGAAAAGGTACATCAAAAAGCTTAGCCAACCTAAGATTTCTAGGCGGAATATAAAATGGTACAATGTTAAGCAGCTCAGGGCAATCAATGCAACCGTTGATAATATCGTAAACCAGTAGGGCTGATTGTACTTTTCTACGCGATTCTAAAGTGCTGAAGGCCTATAAACAGACATTTAGACTCGTAAGGAGCGGTGGATATATATGTAAGCGAGCGTGTAGCAAATTTAATAAACATGCGCTGAAGTCTCTCAATACGTGAGATATGAATAGCAACATGAGGATTCCATAGTAGTGGCAATAACAACTCTCTGGTGATAGCCCTAATACCATGCAAAACAAAAGGAAATTACAGATCTATTTAATCCAACGTTTTGGTAGCGTGTTACATATAGAGTAAATTCCGGTATTGTTGTATCAGCGGGCAATATGGTATATACATAAATAAATAATTCAAATTAACAGTGATATGCAAATAAAATTATAGCTGAGACCAGGTCCGTATTTATTTTCAATTTCTTCTTAGCCTATATGAAAACTCCATTTTCTGATGTTTAAAAAATTTGAATTTTCTGTTAATATGATACATTAATTTATATTTTATGTACATACATATATGATATATCGCATAGTTTCAAAAGTCGTGAAAATTAAGAAATGCATATGTGATAAACACTGTATTACATACATATATACATATGTATGTATGTACATATATAATTACCTTCTATTTTTTATATTCACGTCAGAACAAAGTGGCACGAATCGATTTGTTTATTATAAAGGAACTATACATATTAAGCACCAATGTCAATATCAATAATAAGGTTTACTTTATTTCACTATATTTTTCTAAGATCTGATTTACTAAATAATAAATTATTTTACATCAAAATATTTTTCTAAGAACTGACTTAAATAATAAACATTTTGCAACTATACATTTATGCTAAAACACCACAAAATAATACTTATCGGAGTACAAAGATGAATCAAAAACTTTCGACGGCTATAAGTATTACTTTGTGGCTATAATTTAATAATGAATTCATATCTAAAAGAAGGTAGTAGCACCAAAACAGCTTCACTTAATAAAATGACAATTTCTCGAACACGATGTTTAACAATTATCTCAATTATTTGGATTTCAAAATCTGGGGAAATTTGAGTATTTTATTTATTTTTTTTAACTACACAAACTGAATTTTTTATTGTTTTCGTTGTTGTGTATACGTATGTTGACGTATTTTATTCGCAAAGAAGTAAAAGAAAATATAAACAAAATCAAATTGTTATAATGATCCTTTATTGAAAGTACAACTACAAACAATTTTTTCACGTACAAAGATTTGCTGGACAAACTGTATGGGTTTCATTTAGGGTGTCTTTCCAGGGGCCATTTCCACGATCAAGGGTTACTTTGCAAAGTCTTGTGTTTGTTGATGTTAAGGGAAAGAAGAAAGGGGGTGAGTACACACTTTGTTGTACTCGCAAAGTTGCTTTCTTCTTCATTCGTCGCTTACATATGTATTCGAACACAAAATTTTTCAAAGTAAACTTTCCGTGTGGAGAAGTGAAACAAAGTTTAAAAGAAAACAGGCTCCAAAGTACTCTATGGGAGTGTGCCAATCGGTAGCAGAGAACCCTGGTATGTAAATTTTTGACGCTGCTGAGGTGAATAAAATTTCACAAGCCCTGGGAGCTAGTATAATTTTTGACAAGACGCGTAAATTATCGACAAGCAGGAAATTAGAAGCAACATAAGCCATCGCCGTTGTTTTTGAAAATTCGAGCCTTCGTCCAACACATTGAATTTTTACAGCTCAAGGCAATTCAACAAGGTAGTAGCGAAAACACAGCTGGTTAAACTGACTAAAATTAAATTTAAGTGCGCTAAAATAGCGTCGACGAAATAACGTTAATTATGCGAATTCAAAAACCGGGAAAATTATTGGGTATTTTACGCGTAATAGCAAAAGATAACGTCAATTTTGGAAATTAAAACCAGGGAAAATATTAGTGGGCAAAGAAAATCGTGGATGTTTTATCCCAGGAGTCGATTTTTTGCCATTTTCAAGGACGGTTTCTCGGAAACGGCTCAACAGATTTTTTGCACGGTTGGCTCATTTTGTGCCTTAATGGGTCTACTTTCATATTCCATTGGCTTTTGGACGAGCAGAACGACACTGCTCCTGGGAAAAATCAGAGCCGTTCATACGGCCATTAAAAACATTATGGGTAAATGGGAAACTATAAAACAACAACCCTAAATGTCGAGCTCCATGTTTTTAAAAGTACTTAAATTTTGCCTGACTGATAATAATTATTTTGTTTACCGAAAGCAAATCTACAGCCAGATTTTTGGAATGCCAATTTGTAACCCCCTTTCTCCCACCACTTGACGAATCAATTAACGAACTAAAGAAGAAAAATATCAACCTCAAATACATAGTTAAATATGTAGACGACATATTAGCTTTAATAAAATGTGACGACAAAGAAGAGATCCTGATTGCTTTCAACGCTTATCTTTCTAAAATACATTTCACTACGGAAATTGAAAAACACAATAAAATAGCATATTTGTATACTTACTTACATAGACATAATAATAATATTAAATTTGACTGGGTTTCAAAAGAAACATCTCCTGGAAGATTAATGAATTTTAACGCAACGCAACCAAAACATCAAATAATAAATACTGTGAAAAGTTTTATTTACAGAGTATTATATATAAGCGACGAAGAATTTCACATTACAAACATAAACAAAATCAAATCAATATTAATAAACAATAGTTTCTCAATAAAATTTATAAACACGTTAATTGAAGACACGAACAAAATTAAAAATAGCATTAATACAAATAATAATGACAAAGTTTTTTACAGTGTAAAGTTTATTCCTGGCTTAACAGATATCAAAAATATTAAAACAACAATAGAAACACAGAACATATGTTTTGCCTATAAACCACATACAACACTCAACTCGATTTTATCTAAAATCAAGACGCCTGTGGAGAAACAACAACAAAATAATGTGGTATACGAAATAGCATGTAAGGGAAATGGTAACCAAATATGTGATTTAATTTATATTGGCACAATAAAAAGAAATTTACAAACAAGAATATGCGAACACAAAAATGATATAGAGAAACAAAAAGAAACAACAGACCAACCAGACTATGAGAGAATAAATATATTAGACATAGAAACAAGAGAAAAAACGCGTTACACAATAGAAAGCCTACGTATACAACAGAAAATTAGAAAAAACAATGAACCAAAAGGAAGACACTGATAATATTAAATGAAATAACTGTTATATATTTTAATATTATTTAAGTTGTGTGTTTAATTTAATTTTTATGTTAAATATTTTTTGTAAGCTGTACAATCATTTATATAGAATTTAATGTGATAAATTACTAAATAATTGTAAGTTTGTAATATGTTTGATGTTTTCTATTTTTGTAATATATGTTTTTTAATTAAATAGACAAAAAAACCCTGAAGATGTCAAAAATAATAGGCCTAATTAGCTTATTGGAAATAAACAAAAATATTAAAAATAACTTGGCCAGAAAATAAACAAATCAATATTTTTGTTATTTACATTTCATTATTTAGCGACATTGTTATATTTTTTTAGCTAAACGAACAGCAGGAAATCAAAGTAAAAATGAATGCTTGGTGGGTCGTCAAGCGTGGTAACATCAAGCCAGCAAGCACATGTACACGAACTTGACAGTAAACATTTTGAAAGTGTCTGAGGCCCTTTAGACTGAAAAATGCATTGTTAGTCACGGTTCACACTATGAAATTTTTTCCTGAAAGTGTTAGTTTGTTGGTGTACGGGGAGAGAAGAATGGGAAGAGGGACACTCTTTCATGTGCTTTGAAATTCTTTTGTGTTTTGTTATTCGTAAATGTCAACCTGAAAATGGCTACAGCATTATTTTTCATTCTCTTTTTTACTCTTCTTCTCTTTCATGGTGGTGAGGGCAAAATTTGTATAGTCTGAACCGAGACTTTATTATAATTTGTGATTGTAATTGTACAGCACACTATACAATTTTTCTCTACAGCAGAGAATTTTATGTCATGTGTATAAAAAAGTTCTTTTAAAAATTTGTTGGTAACCACCGGACTGTAAACAACAATTTTTTCATAAACTTGTTTTCACAGACTTCAAAATTTTATGTCGTCAAAAAAGATATAATTTGGCATAATAGAAACATGAAAATTTTTTCCCAACAAGCAAATGCTTTTCACCACAGTACTTTGCTACCGATTGGCACACACGCTTAACATGCGTCCACAACTGCTATTAACTTTAATATAACATGAGAGAGAAAGTAGGCAGAATAAAAAATCTAAATCGTCAAAATTTATTTTCATGTCTTGCAAGAGAATCATGTATTTTTATATACATACATACATATGTTATAAGATTTCAGTATGTGCAAGTACTCATTGACTAAACGTGTAGCATATCTCCGAAATTAGCCAATTTGTTTGACAATTTGTATTAATAAATAACTTAAAAGTTCTTTAAACACATAAAAAATATATAAATTTTATAAAAAACCATGAATTTTAGTTATTTATATACGCACATACACATTCACTTATATATTCTCATGTACATTTTTTGACATTTCATTTCATAAGATTGATGTGCTAAGATTTATTATATATGTATATATATTAAGGCTCTCATAATAATTATTATAGCACTGCAACGCTAACTTCAAGTCTCGCTGCGATTGAAATTGAAAATCCTTGATCGAAAAATATCAGATATATATCAGGTGTAGACTATATGTATGTATGTCATGTGATTATTTTTCGAACTAAATTGGTTGTTTCAAAATGATTATTATTATGGCTAAAGTTCGTAAAATTTTTGTAGAAAGAATTGGATATGAGGCAATATTCCAAAAGCACAGGGGATAAATTAACATCAGTTAATTTAAACTTACACGGCAGAACAGAAACAACGTTGTTTTCCGCCACTGTTTAGGTGGCTCGATTGAATATGGTTTCAAATTTTTATTTGTACAAATTATGACCCGAAAAAGAATACGAGACTTACGGTCATTTTCACAATGTATGATTAAGAGTTACCGTTTACTTTAGCGACAAGTTTTGTATGCGAAACTTGCCGTCAAAGTCAACGTTAATTTTTCATCGTACATTATGAAAAGAACCGTAAGTCTCGTATGCTTACGATATTATTAATTGTTTTTAAAGCAAACGCAACTTCAGGACTGTCAATATTCAAGTTTTATCATCACTAATTAACGTTAAATTAATCCATTGTAACACGTTGGTTTATCTCATGTTCCATTTTCTTCTCTATTTGTTTTGTTTTACTTAAAACAAACTTTTATTTTTATAGCATTTCCAATGACCGACGCAATCGACCATATGAAAATTATAATTAGTCCCTGCAGATGATATTGGACTACGTGGTTTAAACGGACTAGTCACAAGTTTGTCCTATGTAATGCAGTCATGGAATATGTAATTTTCAAACAATAACTTATTGCTACACGACATTTGTTTGTGCTTTAACAATTTTACTCATGGCGAACAAACTACTTGTGAGTGCTCCATGTATTAATGGACTAATGCCTTTGCTGAAGGTCTAACAATGATAAAACCTTCGAAAAAAGACTTTATTGAGATAAGCTAATACGGAGTTCAGACATACACGTTTATTGAGATTATCGCAATAAATAACATTACACAGTGCAACACGAAAAAAATAACTATATACGGACACCACTACGTGATAAATGACCAAAAAAAGAAGACCCATGTCTCCCAGTTATGCATGTCAAAGTCATGCACTTTTTATTTTATGGGCCCCAAAGAATTGGGGCCTCGGTGTCATTTTTGCAAAATATTGATAATTTTCTCAATCTCATATCTTGCAAATCGTTCAGAATTTTGTTTTACTCTCTGTAGATCTTGTCATAAAGATAAAAAATTGTGAACATATAAAATCAAAAAATCTTCATCTTCAAGATGAAAATCGCAAAATATTTTTAAAAAATAATATTTTTAACCTTTTTAACTAAAAAATTAGTTAAAATATAAGAAAACAATCAACTACAAAAATGTACCTAAGATCTCAATAAACAACTTTCTAGAACATATAAACTTCCTAGGAATGATTCTTAATACGGTTTAGGTAGCGCTTAGGTAGCCGCGATAGTGAAAAATTTGCCGAAAATTTTTTAATTTTATGAGAAGCGGTGGCAAAAAGATGTCTTGATGTCTTCCTCTTGGTCTCCACGAATTACATGGGAATTGATTCAGAGGCGAACGCGAATCCCAATTACAAATAAAACAAAAGAATTTTTAAAAGCCCTTGCAAAATGTTGATGACCTTCAAATCACAGCAAATCTTCCATTTATTTTCGTAGTATTTGATTTTTTTCATTATACCTCCCAATGTTTTACAACTTTCTTTCATTTTAATACCCATTGCTAGCGGAATGGAAAGTTTTCGGTTCGACGCATGCAACAACACTGCTTTCAAGATCGAAATAGAACCATCAATAAATAATCTCCACTCACTAACGATGTAGTTCATTCCCATCTTTACCACCAAAGCTTTTAATCGTTGCAGTAAGCGAACGCATTGTCATCATTTAGACTGTAGAGGATCTGAAATTCAGCTTGCCTGAACTAGCATGTGTGAGTTTTCTTTGCTTCAAAAACGCTGTCAAAAACATGTCACGTCTCTGCGGTAGTCCCAATATGGCCACAATGAAATCCGTTTCCATTTGTGTTATTAGTTGTGGTCCATCTCTTCCCTGTTGGGGGTCACACTCGCTATCAAATGGATCTTCATAAGTAACACCACTTGCTCTAGTCATTCTTGTAAATTCTGTCCTACGATCTGGAGTTGGTGGTCTTGGTGATACAAAATTTTCAGGTGAAAGCACTGGTAGTGTGGCTGTTATAGTTGCTTTATAAATTTTGTTCTTCTCAGCATGTCGATTTAGACGACATATGTAATTTACACAACTGGTTGCATCATGATGACCTGGGCTATTAATCCAGTTTACCGGCTTACAATACTTCATACTATCTTTGCCTCCACTTAACCATGCCATAAGATTGTTATAACATTGGCGACACACTATATTAGGTGTGTAATTTTCACCGGTCAATTCTGCTTCGTCGAAAAATATCGTATATGCGCTTTTGAATTCACTAGTTAAGATTCTTTTCCTTTTGAAATCTTGTACAACTTTTTTTCTAATTTGATGACCACAAACGTAGCAAAATAAATACATAAATTTTTTCACACTGCATATTAAAATTGTCAGTTGCCAATGTTGTGCACGAATTATGCTATAGCACTTTCTCTATAACTTTCACCGCTGAGCTCTCGTTGACGTCAGCGCTGTGTAATGCGTGAATGTGAGCGACGCTTAAATTGTGTGCTGTGTCCCTTGATGCATGTGCTGGGCTTATTGCTTTACCTGTGCTGCTGCGGTTGGTGCGTGATCGCGGGAGTTGTTTATTGAGATCTTAGGTACATTTTTGTAATAGATAGCAAAGTATGTATCTCAATCTTAAAGTAAAGAAAAGGCAAATGAGATTAAAAAATTTTCGGGACATTTTTCACTTTTACGACTACCTGAGCGCAACCTAAACGGTATGAAGAATCATTCCTAGGAAGTTATATGTTTCTGAAAGTTGTTTACTGAGGTCTTAGGTACATTTTTATAGTTGTTTGTTTTCTTGAATTTTTAACGGTTTGCTACCTATGGACCTGAAAAGTGGAAAAAAGATTCATAAAATGGATTTTTTTAATTTTTTGCGATTTTAATCTTCAAGATGAAGGTTTTTTGATTTTATATGTTCACAATTTTTGTTCTGTATGGCAAGATCTACAACTTTGCCTCAGAGAGTAAATCAAAATTCCAAACGATTTGCAAGATATGAGCCTGAGAAAATGAGGGCCCATTAAAAAAGTGCATGACTTTGGGAAAAACTGGGAAACACGGGTCTTCTTTTTTTGGTCTCTTATCACGTAGTGGTGTCCGTATATGGTTATTTTTCCATGACTTAAAAAATTACACACAGTGTTATTCATACAAAATTTTAATTTATTTTTTTTGTTCAATAAGTACGAAATTGCTATAAAATTTAATAAAACTTGAAATACAAAACTGTTCAAGAGTATGTTTAGTGAGCAAAGCTATCTAATATTGCAAATGTTAAGAAAATATTGAAAAAATACGTTAAATATATGGCGAGCAGAGTTGAGGGTAAGTTTATTAAATCTATGATTTATAATAAAAAACAAATAAACCAATTTTTTTTTTAATTATATAGGTGTCAAAATTAAGAAGAATATAATGGGTTGGAATGAGTGTAGTGAGGCAGCCCTTCTAGATATTTGGCCAAGCAAAATGGATGGACTTCGTGGACAGAGGAAAAATGGCCACATCTACGCAAAGATGAGCTGATGAGCTCATCCAGCAGGGTTCCTCTTGTAGTCCACGGGATATACAAGTAAAGTTGCAGAGCTTTAGACAGTACAGGTATTTAATATATTCATATGTACATAAAAAACGTCATAAAAGATGTTTTAAAATTAACATTTTTGCAGAAAAGAAAAGGCGGAAATGGGAGTATCTGGTTGATCACCTTCTAAATGGCCACAATATGGAATTATCCACCAAATTATTAGTGGGTTTAAGGCAAACGTGTTTGATGAGTTGGCACTAGACAGCATAGATGTGTTTTGTCAGGGAACGCAGAATTGAGGGAATCATTTTCATTAAAAGAAAATCCTTTTTTCCTGTTTTAATTTTTTTTATGCAGATTCTTCTAATCCATCAACGGCATAATATTAATTTTTCTTTTAAATAGGAATTTATTTCCATTTTTGTAATTCTCAAAACAAATTTCAACGACCAAAATAAAAACAATTTGGAGTTTTGTTTTGATTCAAGTTATTAAAAGTAAACTGGTTATCGTCACCGACAGTAATCTACCGAGTTTCACCCCGCTCCACAGGAGCATGAACTGCTTTAGATGTGGGCATGTCTTTTTCTGTAGTGGCTGTTTGCGTTTCATTTGAAGCAATGTCATTGTTTGTAATATTACGATACGATAGTGAACCAATTTTTTTTTAATTTTGGCTGGGGACCAGATTGGTTTGTTTGGGTTTGTATAATCGCGAATTAGTACTTTTTGCCCTTTGCTAAATTCGTCCATTCGATTACCTTTATAATTCAAGATAGCATTTTCTTGACTGCCTAAAATTACATCTTTAATCAAGGGTGGCTGCAACTAACTAAATCGCGTATTTAGAGATCAACCATAAAACAATTTTGAAGGAAACTCGCAAGTTACTCAGTGCTTAGCGTTAGCGCTATTATCAGTTCGTAAACTAGCATGAATAGATTTTTTAAGTTTTAACTAAATTTTCTGCTTGACCATTTGTTGCTGGGTGTCCAGGTGCAGTTAACACATGTTTTATGTGATTATTGGTTAGAAAACTTTTAAAATCTTTCGAAGTGAACTGTCGACCATTATCACTCACTATGGTGTCAACAATCCCATATCAACAAAAAAGTTCTCTCATTTTATTTATAGTAAAAGAAGATGTTATTTCCTTGGTTTTGAGCCCTTCAATCCATTTGGGGAAGGAATCTATAACAGTGTTTGCCACTAGAACGCCCGCTGGCAGAGTATATGTGTTGGTGTCTTATACATGTGAAGCCGAAGTGGAAAACCCAACAAGTATAGTCTAATTTCCGGCTGCAGAATTAGTGTACTCTTTGAGTTTTTAATAAAAATCTAATTTTTACTTATATTTATGATTAGGAGAATACATATGTATCGGTTGCCTATCCAAATGTGGCCGCTAATATTTTTAATTATATTATTATTAATTTAATTTTACGAAAAATCTTCATGCAGTTGTTTTTATAATAAAAAGTTGTACACTTCACGGCAATATATGTATGTATGTACATACATAGTATGTAAAGATCCGAAAAAAAAACACGGTTGCTGTTGCAAACTTGGCCCCATCTCTGCGCAGCCTGGTGTAAAAAGGCGTAACTCAATTTTTTTCGAAATAGCATTTTCTATTTATTCTCGTTAACAAATGTCGTGCACCTTATCTGAAATAACAATTTTGATGAGAAATAAAATGTGTTGCCTCTTTTTATTGAAAATTGCATTAAAATTTGTTTGTATCTAAAATTTTGCGGATTTTATTAAGTGTTTTCGCCTTTACTAGTTTTATTGTATCGAAATTATATCAATTCATTAAAACTTAAATGTAGATAAAAAATTTAATTAAGAAAGGTGCATAGATTCGATCACAATTGAAGCAGTTCCATTCGTACAATAATAAAATATGCATTAACACACATCCATACATAAGCAATAAATATGTAACACTCTATCCCGTGTGTTCGCACATATATGTTCTTTTTTGAGAACACGCACACGAACTTCGTGTGTTCGCACATATATGTTCTTTTTTGAGAACACGCACACGAACTTCGTGTGTTCGCACATATATGTTCTTTTTTGAGACACGCACCCGAACTTCGTGTGTTCGCACATATATGTTCTTTTTTGAGAACACGCACACGAACTTCGTGTGTTCGCACATATATGTTCCTTTTTTGCCGTACACGAACTTAAAATAAAAAACACGCGACCATGTGCAATTCAAGTGTGTTCGGATTGAACAGTACGTGTGCGACTCGTGTTCGTGTGCGCAGCCAAATTTTAAAATAAAACACATTTATGTGCGTGTTCGCCACCGTACAAAATTTAGACACACACATAAATGTTGTGTAAATAAAAATATGTGTTGGTTGCTTTTGAACAGTACATGTATGTATGATGTGCGTATTTTCTGAACCTTGGTGATAAGGGAAAGAAGAAAGGGGGTGAGTACACACTTTGCTGTACTCGCAAAGTTGCTTTCTACTTCGTTCGTCATATACACATACTTGTATTTGGTTGAATGTATGTGTTTCGTTAGCATGTTCATCCAACAAACGAATACAAAATTTTTCAAAGTAAACTTTGCGTGTGGAAAACCGAAACATAGTTTAAAAGAAAATTGAAAAGATTTTGTCATAGTAAACTTCGATTGTGGAAAAGTACTCATACAGTTTTTTAATTGAAAAAAAACAAAACAGCTAATCCGTAACAGAAGAAAACGTACAAACTAGTGCTGGCAAAGTATTGAGTAGTGGGTACCGAGTGTCGGGTAATTCCTTCTTTTTAGGTTACTCAATACTCGGAAGTAGTTACTCGATACTCTTAGAGAGTGGCTAAAATAGTGCATAAAAATACATCACTGTATAAAAAGACAACTAGGCGTAAGATTCTTTAATCAAATCAGAAATAAATAATTTTTTTAGAACAAGTTGTTGTTAACGTTAAATTAAAAGTTAGCTTTACATTTATTTTTTATTTAATAATAGAAGACATACAAAACCAATAATAGTTGGAGATCTATTTCTAATTTTTGAAAAAAATACTTCAATTTGCAGATAAAAACTTTGCGTTACAAATTCAAAAAATCCGTTAAAAGTATTGAATATTATTGAGTAATAAAAAGTAGTAGAATTTGCCAGCACTAGTACAAACTAATTCTGCATTTAAAAAAGTATAGGACTATTGTGTCTTGATAATATCGTGTAACCAAAAAATTAACTCAGAAAAAGGTTGTACGTATAGATAACGTATTGTGTATTCACATGGTAAAACTTTATTTGTGTTGGCAACGGCAAGTATCTGATGCATATCTGTGGCATTAATAAAACTTTGACTTGGTAGCATTGTCTTGGGGCATTGTTGTAAATAACTTAAGTAGGAGGCACTATTGGTTGAACGGTCGGCAGCCATTTCGATTTGTGTTAAGTGCGTGGAGTGGTGGAAGAAAATTTCACCGAGTCCGAAAACTGCATTTAGTAGATAAAACATTGGGACTGTTGCAAAGACTTGTTAGTTTTTAAGGTACGTCGACAAATATATAAATGTCTGTAACTTCCACGTGCTACAATTGCAACCGCCCGGGACATTTCGCTCGCGAATGTTCTTCTGGTGGTGGTGGAGGCGGTGGTCGCGGTGGTGGACGTGATGTTAGACGCAGCAACTTTCGCGAAAAATGCTTTAAATGTAACCAGTTTGGACATTTTGCACGCAATTGTCCGGAAACATCTGAACGTTGCTATCGTTGCAATGATATTGGTCACATTTCCAAGGATTGCTCACAGCCAGATAACCCAACATGTTTCAAGTGCAACAAGGTTGGTCATTGGGCGCGCAACTGTCCCGATTCATCAAGCGACCGTGGGTCAAGTAACATTTCATGCTACAAGTGCAACCGCACTGGACACATTTCTAAAAACTGTCCAGATACCGCTAAGACATGCTATGGCTGCGGAAAGAGTGGTCATTTAAGACGTGAGTGTGAAGAAAAGGGCAGCCGTAACTAGAATGAGGCTAAAACCTACAGGTCCTCTATTTTCTCACCTCACCAAATAAAACAACTTAATTTTTTTTATTCAATCCCAACCTCAGAAGAAATGTCATCTTTGAATTCCAGCTGGGCCAACTGGTCTGGCAAATACATATATTAATTATATTCCGTATTTCCGACATTAAACATAAACCGAAGCTAAATAAGTATATCAACTTTGGACATAGTATCTCAACAATCAAATCAACCTAATGAACAAAAATGAAGCAAGTATTGTAAATCTTAAATTATTGAGAATTGCTGTGAATAATCTCGGTGAAGCATGTCTTCACCATAAGCCGTAAGATCGTCTTGCTTCAACATTTAAAATAGAGGATATTATGCATTACTGGCCGAATGATGAAATCCTAAGTAACAATTTCAGAACTGTACTAAGTTATTTTCTTTCAGATTTATATACAAACAAAAATTCAAATATCACTGTGATTGTTTTTTAATTGTAAATTAAAATACTGGAGCTGCTGATTTGAGAACATATATATGTTATTCTTTGTTTTATTTTGGTTGCATGTATTCATTAGAAAGTAGGGCTTAAATTTACTTTACCGACGTAGCTCCGATTTAAAAAAAAATCACCCTATCTGATAGAAAATTAAATTCTAAGAAAAAAATGTAAATGAAAAAAACCTCGCTAACGCATATTTTCGGAGTTACGGGCCCACAAAGTTTTACAGGTCTTGGACATTTTCTTGGTAAATTTTTGATTCAGTGTGACTATAGGTATCATATGAAAGATTATCAAGATTATTAGTAGGTTTTTGGCAAATCTTTAGTAGGCGTTGCCGTTTTGATAATACCAGGGTGGAAAAAGATTCTGAGTCTGGTTGAAGGGCGGTTACGCAGGAAATCTTTAGTAAGAAAAAAACAAACTAGCAAATTATTTAACTATTTTCAAAATATTTTTTATCTATTTGTTTTGTCTTTTTGTTTATCTATTTGTTTTAAAAGAGAAGTACGATTAATTTGAAAAACTAAAAAACGAAAATATTTTGTTTCTTTATTCATTAATCGCGGTTAAAGGCCGGCTAAGCAGAATATAATTCTTTAGCGAAGCCGGTATTCGACATACATGGAGGAGGAAATCAATAAGTCCGGCCGAAGGCCGGTTACGCAGAAAATCTTTTATATTATACCCATATTGTTACAATAAATCAAAAATTTACCAAGAAAATGCCTAAGATGTGTAAAACTTTGTGGGTCTGTAACTCCGAAAATATGCGTTGGCGAGGATTTTTTCATTTGACATTTTTTTCTTAGAATTTAATTTTCTTTTTTTAAATCGGAGCTACGTCGGTAAAGTAAATTTGTTCCGAAAGTAGTGAATGGTAAATCGATTTTGTGGTGTATTATGCACAGCCAACTTTATTTTTGGCGACAAATGTAAAAAAGTTATTTTCGGCTGAAACGAGTTGTGTGGCCTTCACCGAAATTATGGAATATGAAATGTCTCTAGCAGCTCAACGATGAAAGTTTAGCGTCCAAATACCTTGTCTTGTCAAAAATTTCTTTATGCAAACAATTGATGCTGCTGCTAGATATTTATCCGTCACTGCAGCATTTTATTTATTGAAATAGTTTGTAGGCAGATTGCACATATTTCCTGCATTTAATGTACAGGTAGACCTCGCTGAACACGTGGTTGCTTGAACATGGCCTCTGTATATAGTTTATATTTTGTGACACGTTCTTTAGCACGAAAAAACCTCTGTTTTACACGGATTTATAAACAGTTTTTCATTGATAAATGTACTATTTTTTACCTTGACCCATCTTTTGAACCGCGAACAAGATTTAAAAGAAAGCTTGAAAATGTACTATTTTATTATACAAAGGAACTTATCACAAATCTTTCGAATGACCGAACCAAAATGACAATTTTTTTTAAGAAAAAAATATATAGTGGTGAAATTTATTTATGGCTTTAAGTACATGCATTCAAGGATTATAAAAATATAATATATAAAACTATTTAATAGTTTTATTAAGAAAAACCAAATTATTTTTTTTTCAGAAAGAAATTTTTCTGAATGTAAGTAGGTATAAAAATGTATTATATTAAAATGTTTTAGGATTTTTTTGCATAAGTTTCAACTTATTTTTTTTAACGTTTTAATTATAATTTACAAGTGATCTTAAAGGAAATGAACTTAAAATCATTTATAGCAAATTATTTAATTATTTATACAGTAGTATTTTAAATACATTAATTACAATAACATTTACATATATTTATACTGTCTTTTAGCTCTGCATTGGTGTTGCGCTTTGCAGCCTTAAATTATCCATCTTTCTTAATTGGTATGGTTGAGCCGCTTTAACGTATATTATTTGTTCCTTTAGATACTCTGATGTTCCATTTTTTATCTTTTGAATAAATTGTAGAGCATTTAATTCAAGCCTTTGTTTAATATTTAACCATTTAAATGATTGTAACATAAAATTAATAGGTGTGTACCGATTGAATTTTAAAATCGCACGCATTGCTTTGTAGCTTTTGGAGTCGTTCAATTTGTGTAGTCGTACAGCACGAATATAATATTGTTGACCCAAACTCAGTGTTGTTTAACGATCCTGTTATATATGTTTATTGCTGTCAATGTCGATATTTGGTTCCTTAAAAAAGCCAATTTTTTCCAAATATAATCAACATGGCTTTTAAAATTTAAGATTTTATCGATTACAAAGCCCATTTTTCAATTATTTCGGTATTAATTTTAAAGATTATATTGCTGTTGGTGTTGATTTCCATAATTTTTGTTTTACCATCGTTTAGCTTCAGAATAATCTTTTTTAACCAATTGTTAACATTATCCATGTCCTGTTTCAGATGCTCATAACATTGATAGTCGGGATCTTTTTACTGTAATAATCGTCTACGTTTTAAATTTTTGCAATTTTTCTTTATTTAGTTGAGTGTATATATTTGTTGACAAGTGCTGCCAGGAGCTGAAGTTCAAAAGTTTTATTTCTTATTAATAAAATATGCATAAAACATGCTTAAAAGTTATTAAAAAAATGCTCTTCAAGTACATAAAAAACTAATACACGTTTACACATTTTTAAATCCTTATAAGTCAATATAACATAAAAATCAGGTATATATTTCGACTTCAATTCAGTATTGGATCAAAATTATAACGTAATATTTATATATAGGCATTATTTAATGTTCATTGTATCATTATTTAAATATATTCAAGTAGGATATCTTAGGGTTCTATAAGTCGACTTTCGATTAATCGACTTTTTGTAGGCAAAAGTCGAAAAGTCTAAGGTCGACCTTTTAGGTGAAAAAAAGTCTAAAAGTCGGCTTTTGCTTTCGACTAATCGACTTTTTTATATTTTTTGCTTTTGCTGATTGAAAAAATTGTTGTTGGTAAGTTAATTAATAAATAATTTATAAATATAAAATAGTTGTAATATTTATTTAGGTTAAACTTCATCCATAATGGCTCCAAGCCCAGTATGGCAATATTTTGAAAAGTTACATGAATCAAGAGTGAAGTGTACGAAATGCAATAAAATTTGTAATATTTAATATTAATATTTTAAATAAAATGAATTTGAATTGAATAACGTTTTTAAACATTTTTTTAGCCAAATTTAACAGAATGGACTGCTGGGGAATTTTTCATATAAAAAGTTGAAAAGTCGATTATAATCGACTTTTTGTAGGCAAAAAGTCGAGAGTCGACTTTTTAAAAATTTTCAAAAGTCGACTTTTTGTTGCCACTATGTAACCCTAGGATATCTGTCTTAAAACAATGAACTCAAAAGTATATAGGTACATATAATATATACATACTTTTATGTGCATTTATTATTCATGCAATGGGTAACAAGTATCATAATTTCCTCATCGCCAGTTGAATCGGGACTATCATTTGCATAAATATTTTATTAAATCGGTGAGAATTGCTAAATCATGCCAACATTTCTATAATCTTTTTAAAGAGCATAGAATGTATTTATAATAAAAAAGGATTTTAACTCTAGTACGATTTTAAAATATTTTCATGGTATTACAAAGTATTTGAACCTCAGCGTTATAGGCTTTTTCCACTGACCTACATCTTTCATCAATTTACAAAGATGTTAACATCTTCCCATAAGAATTATACAGGGAAAAAATTCTACAACTACAGAAGATGATATTTTTTAATTTTGTTCCACCTTACATTTTTCGTTATTTTAAGTTTCACCACTAAAAAAATGGCAAAAAAATCGATTTACTTGTGCCGTCACTAGCAAACTGACATTGCAGAAAACAAAAAAACCTATGTCACAAACTACTAACAGATATGTAGAAAATGACATTTGCAAATCAGCTAAATTTGTTGGTGGTTGAAGAAAGAGACAACTATATCAACTTAATGCTGCGAAGAAGGGAAAATAAACAAAACAAAAAAAAATTGTAATAAAATTTTGGAAAAATTGTGGTTTGTGTGTGATTTGTGTTTTGCGAATAGCAAGTTTTTAGCTCCAATATGCTTAATAGTTTGTGGGAAATGCAAAAATCAATCATTCCATGTTGGGAAGAATAAAATACCACAAAGCACTTCGTGTAAAATACGTTAATACAGAGAATAAAACCACAAAGAATGCAAAATATTTTTTGAATTTCTTTATCGTTGCCTGTGCGTATAGAGGGAGTCGGAAAATAAGCTCATATAGTTTTCCCCTTCTGTCACCTCTGTATGCTTTGTTCTTATGTCTACCAAAAATTCTTCTTCTTTATCATCTTATTCTAGAAACAACAACTACTCCAACTTCTAAATCCATTGTTAATGTTATTAATTTTTAACAAAAATTATGCGTCTTTTTCTTACCATGAGAGCTTAATAAATGACAGATGAAAGATGTTGCCAATGTAAATGCATGTTTCGCGTTTTCAACATCTTCCATGCGTTTCACAAAGATATTGTTCAGTGTAAAAATCCTATTACTGAAAGGTAATACTACAGGGTGGTCCATTAAGACGTTTCATTTTTACCCCTCGTCTTGACTGGAAATAAAGCAATAACGTCGGCAGAATAACGGAACAATATTACTTATTTTTTTATTTTATTTTACTACATTTGTATGTAATATATTAATTATGGGAAATAGTGCGATTAAAAATTTAAAATATTACTTATTGCTATGATTATTGCTTTGCTATGGGTAATCGTATGTTAACACACAATTTACAAAATTTTAAACAGAAAGGTTCGATAATAAAGAAGAAACTGAAAGACTTTTAAAATTTTCATCTGAAAAACTTATCCTGAAATAAGAAATTTTGCATTTTTACGTATTTTAAAAAATATTTTCTTTTTAACTTCTCTTTTTAATATTTTTTAATAATTTATTTTTTTTTGCCAAAAATTTCTTCTTTTTGTTTTATGTGAATAATCTCGGTGAAGCATGTCTTCACCATAAGCCGTAAGATCGTCTTGCTTCAACATTTAAAATAGAGGATATTATGCATTACTGGCCGAATGATGAAATCCTAAGTAACAATTTCAGAACTGTACTAAGTTATTTTCTTTCAGATTTATATACAAACAAAAATTCAAATATCACTGTGATTGTTTTTTAATTGTAAATTAAAATACTGGAGCTGCTGATTTGAGAACATATATATGTTATTCTTTGTTTTATTTTGGTTGCATGTATTCATTAGAAAGTAGCGCTTAAATTTACTTTACCGACGTAGCTCCGATTTAAAAAAAAAATCACCCTATCTGATAGAAAATTAAATTCTAAGAAAAAAATGTAAATGAAAAAAACCTCGCTAACGCATATTTTCGGAGTTTTCTTGGTAAATTTTTGATTCAGTGTGACAATATAGGTATCATATGAAAGATTATCAAGATTATTAGTAGGTTTTTGGCAAATCTTTAGTAGGCGTTGCCGTTTTGATAATACCAGGGTGGAAAAAGATTCTGAGTCTGGTTGAAGGGCGGTTACGCAGGAAATCTTTAGTAAGAAAAAAACAAACTAGCAAATTATTTAACTATTTTCAAAATATTTTTGATCTATTTGTTTTGTCTTTTTGTTTATCTATTTGTTTTAAAAGAGAAGTACGATTAATTTGAAAAACTAAAAAACGAAAATATTTTGTTTCTTTATTCATTAATCGCGGTTAAAGGCCGGCTAAGCAGAATATAATTCTTTAGCGAAGCCGGTATTCGACATACATGGAGGAGGAAATCAATAAGTCCGGCCGAAGGCCGGTTACGCAGAAAATCTTTTATATTATACCCATATTGTTACAATAAATCAAAAATTTACCAAGAAAATGCCTAAGATGTGTAAAACTTTGTGGGTCCGTAACTCCGAAAATATGCGTTGGCGAGGATTTTTTCATTTTTTTCTTAGAATTTAATTTTCTTTTTTTAAATCGGAGCTACGTCGGTAAAGTAAATTTGTTCCGAAAGTAGTGAATGGTAAATCGATTTTGTGGTGTATTATGCACAGCCAACTTTATTTTTGGCGACAAATGTAAAAAAGCTATTTTCGGCTGAAACGAGTTGTGTGGCCTTCACCGAAATTATGGAATATGAAATGTCTCTAGCAGCTCAACGATGAAAGTTTAGCGTCCAAATACCTTGTCTTGTCAAAAATTTCTTTATGCAAACAATTGATGCTGCTGCTAGATATTTATCCGTCACTGCAGCATTTTATTTATTGAAATAGTTTGTAGGCAGATTGCACATATTTCCTGCATTTAATGTACAGGTAGACCTCGCTGAACACGTGGTTGCTTGAACATGGCCTCTGTATATAGTTTATATTTTGTGACACGTTCTTTAGCACGAAAAAACCTCTGTTTTACACGGATTTATAAACAGTTTTTCATTGATAAATGTACTATTTTTTACCTTGACCCATCTTTTGAACCGCGAACAAGATTTAAAAGAAAGCTTGAAAATGTACTATTTTATTATACAAAGGAACTTATCACAAATCTTTCGAATGACCGAACCAAAATGACAATTTTTTTTAAGAAAAAAATATATAGTGGTGAAATTTATTTATGGCTTTAAGTACATGCATTCAAGGATTATAAAAATATAATATATAAAACTATTTAATAGTTTTATTAAGAAAAACCAAATTATTTTTTTTTTAGAAAGAAATTTTTCTGAATGTAAGTAGGTATAAAAATGTATTATATTAAAATGTTTTAGGATTTTTTTTGCATAAGTTTCAACTTATTTTTTTAACGTTTTAATTATAATTTACAAGTGATCTTAAAGGAAATGAACTTAAAATCATTTATAGCAAAAAATCATGTAATGCTCTTTGTATAATATTTTATTTATACAGTAGTATTTTAAATACATTAATTACAATAACATTTACATATATTTATACTGTCTTTTAGCTCTGCATTGGTGTTGCGCTTTGCAGCCTTAAATTATCCATCTTTCTTAATTGGTATGGTTGAGCCGCTTTAACGTATATTATTTGTTCCTTTAGATACTCTGATGTTCCATTTTTATCTTTTGAATAAATTGTAGAGCATTTAATTCAAGCCTTTGTTTAATATTTAACCATTTAAATGATTGTAACATAAAATTAATAGGTGTGTACCGATTGAATTTTAAAATCGCACGCATTGCTTTGTAGCTTTTGGAGTCGTTCAATTTGTGTAGTCGTACAGCACGAATATAATATTGTTGACCCAAACTCAGTGTTGTTTAACGATCCTGTTATATATGTTTATTGCTGTCAATGTCGATATTTGGTTCCTTAAAAAAGCCAATTTTTTCCAAATATAATCAACATGGCTTTTAAAATTTAAGATTTTATCGATTACAAAGCCCATTTTTCAATTATTTCGGTATTAATTTTAAAGATTATATTGCTGTTGGTGTTGATTTCCATAATTTTTGTTTTACCATCGTTTAGCTTCAGAATAATCTTTTTTAACCAATTGTTAACATTATCCATGTCCTGTTTCAGATGCTCATAACATTGATAGTCGGGATCTTTTTACTGTAATAATCGTCTACGTTTTAAATTTTTGCAATTTTTCTTTATTTAGTTGAGTGTATATATTTGTTGACAAGTGCTGCCAGGAGCTGAAGTTCAAAAGTTTTATTTCTTATTAATAAAATATGCATAAAACATGCTTAAAAGTTATTAAAAAAATGCTCTTCAAGTACATAAAAAACTAATACACGTTTACACATTTTTAAATCCTTATAAGTCAATATAACATAAAAATCAGGTATATATTTCGACTTCAATTCAGTATTGGATCAAAATTATAACGTAATATTTATATATAGGCATTATTTAATGTTCATTGTATCATTATTTAAATATATTCAAGTAGGATATCTTAGGGTTCTATAAGTCGACTTTCGATTAATCGACTTTTTGTAGGCAAAAGTCGAAAAGTCTAAGGTCGACCTTTTAGGTGAAAAAAAGTCTAAAAGTCGGCTTTTGCTTTCGACTAATCGACTTTTTTATATTTTTTGCTTTTGCTGATTGAAAAAATTGTTGTTGGTAAGTTAATTAATAAATAATTTATAAATATAAAATAGTTGTAATATTTATTTAGGTTAAACTTCATCCATAATGGCTCCAAGCCCAGTATGGCAATATTTTGAAAAGTTACATGAATCAAGAGTGAAGTGTACGAAATGCAATAAAATTTGTAATATTTAATATTAATATTTTAAATAAAATGAATTTGAATTGAATAACGTTTTTAAACATTTTTTTAGCCAAATTTAACAGAATGGACTGCTGGGGAATTTTTCATATAAAAAGTTGAAAAGTCGATTATAATCGACTTTTTGTAGGCAAAAAGTCGAGAGTCGACTTTTTAAAAATTTTCAAAAGTCGACTTTTTGTTGCCACTATGTAACCCTAGGATATCTGTCTTAAAACAATGAACTCAAAAGTATATAGGTACATATAATATATACATACTTTTATGTGCATTTATTATTCATGCAATGGGTAACAAGTATCATAATTTCCTCATCGCCAGTTGAATCGGGACTATCATTTGCATAAATATTTTATTAAATCGGTGAGAATTGCTAAATCATGCCAACATTTCTATAATCTTTTTAAAGAGCATAGAATGTATTTATAATAAAAAAGGATTTTAACTCTAGTACGATTTTAAAATATTTTCATGGTATTACAAAGTGTTTGAACCTCAGCGTTATAGGCTTTTTCCACTGACCTACATCTTTCATCAATTTACAAAGATGTTAACATCTTCCCATAAGAATTATACAGGGAAAAAATTCTACAACTACAGAAGATGATATTTTTTAATTTTGTTCCACCTTACATTTTTCGTTATTTTAAGTTTCACCACTAAAAAAATGGCAAAAAAATCGATTTACTTGTGCCGTCACTAGCAAACTGACATTGCAGAAAACAAAAAAACCTATGTCACAAACTACTAACAGATATGTAGAAAATGACATTTGCAAATCAGCTAAATTTGTTGGTGGTTGAAGAAAGAGACAACTATATCAACTTAATGCTGCGAAGAAGGGAAAATAAACAAAACAAAAAAAAATTGTAATAAAATTTTGGAAAAATTGTGGTTTGTGTGTGATTTGTGTTTTGCGAATAGCAAGTTTTTAGCTCCAATATGCTTAATAGTTTGTGGGAAATGCAAAAATCAATCATTCCATGTTGGGAAGAATAAAATACCACAAAGCACTTCGTGTAAAATACGTTAATACAGAGAATAAAACCACAAAGAATGCAAAATATTTTTTGAATTTCTTTATCGTTGCCTGTGCGTATAGAGGGAGTCGGAAAATAAGCTCATATAGTTTTCCCCTTCTGTCACCTCTGTATGCTTTGTTCTTATGTCTACCAAAAATTCTTCTTCTTTATCATCTTATTCTAGAAACAACAACTACTCCAACTTCTAAATCCATTGTTAATGTTATTAATTTTTAACAAAAATTATGCGTCTTTTTCTTACCATGAGAGCTTAATAAATGACAGATGAAAGATGTTGCCAATGTAAATGCATGTTTCGCGTTTTCAACATCTTCCATGCGTTTCACAAAGATATTGTTCAGTGTAAAAATCCTATTACTGAAAGGTAATACTACAGGGTGGTCCATTAAGACGTTTCATTTTTACCCCTCGTCTTGACTGGAAATAAAGCAATAACGTCGGCAGAATAACGGAACAATATTACTTATTTTTTTATTTTATTTTACTACATTTGTATGTAATATATTAATTATGGGAAATAGTGCGATTAAAAATTTAAAATATTACTTATTGCTATGATTATTGCTTTGCTATGGGTAATCGTATGTTAACACACAATTTACAAAATTTTAAACAGAAAGGTTCGATAATAAAGAAGAAACTGAAAGACTTTTAAAATTTTCATCTGAAAAACTTATCCTGAAATAAGAAATTTTGCATTTTTACGTATTTTAAAAAATATTTTCTTTTTAACTTCTCTTTTTAATATTTTTTAATAATTTATTTTTTTTTTGCCAAAAATTTCTTCTTTTTGTTTTATGTGAATAATCTCGGTGAAGCATGTCTTCACCATAAGCCGTAAGATCGTCTTGCTTCAACATTTAAAATAGAGGATATTATGCATTACTGGCCGAATGATGAAATCCTAAGTAACAATTTCAGAACTGTACTAAGTTATTTTCTTTCAGATTTATATACAAACAAAAATTCAAATATCACTGTGATTGTTTTTTAATTGTAAATTAAAATACTGGAGCTGCTGATTTGAGAACATATATATGTTATTCTTTGTTTTATTTTGGTTGCATGTATTCATTAGAAAGTAGCGCTTAAATTTACTTTACCGACGTAGCTCCGATTTAAAAAAAAAATCACCCTATCTGATAGAAAATTAAATTCTAAGAAAAAAATGTAAATGAAAAAAACCTCGCTAACGCATATTTTCGGAGTTTTCTTGGTAAATTTTTGATTCAGTGTGACAATATAGGTATCATATGAAAGATTATCAAGATTATTAGTAGGTTTTTGGCAAATCTTTAGTAGGCGTTGCCGTTTTGATAATACCAGGGTGGAAAAAGATTCTGAGTCTGGTTGAAGGGCGGTTACGCAGGAAATCTTTAGTAAGAAAAAAACAAACTAGCAAATTATTTAACTATTTTCAAAATATTTTTGATCTATTTGTTTTGTCTTTTTGTTTATCTATTTGTTTTAAAAGAGAAGTACGATTAATTTGAAAAACTAAAAAACGAAAATATTTTGTTTCTTTATTCATTAATCGCGGTTAAAGGCCGGCTAAGCAGAATATAATTCTTTAGCGAAGCCGGTATTCGACATACATGGAGGAGGAAATCAATAAGTCCGGCCGAAGGCCGGTTACGCAGAAAATCTTTTATATTATACCCATATTGTTACAATAAATCAAAAATTTACCAAGAAAATGCCTAAGATGTGTAAAACTTTGTGGGTCCGTAACTCCGAAAATATGCGTTGGCGAGGATTTTTTCATTTTACATTTTTTTCTTAGAATTTAATTTTCTTTTTTTAAATCGGAGCTACGTCGGTAAAGTAAATTTGTTCCGAAAGTAGTGAATGGTAAATCGATTTTGTGGTGTATTATGCACAGCCAACTTTATTTTTGGCGACAAATGTAAAAAAGCTATTTTCGGCTGAAACGAGTTGTGTGGCCTTCACCGAAATTATGGAATATGAAATGTCTCTAGCAGCTCAACGATGAAAGTTTAGCGTCCAAATACCTTGTCTTGTCAAAAATTTCTTTATGCAAACAATTGATGCTGCTGCTAGATATTTATCCGTCACTGCAGCATTTTATTTATTGAAATAGTTTGTAGGCAGATTGCACATATTTCCTGCATTTAATGTACAGGTAGACCTCGCTGAACACGTGGTTGCTTGAACATGGCCTCTGTATATAGTTTATATTTTGTGACACGTTCTTTAGCACGAAAAAACCTCTGTTTTACACGGATTTATAAACAGTTTTTCATTGATAAATGTACTATTTTTTACCTTGACCCATCTTTTGAACCGCGAACAAGATTTAAAAGAAAGCTTGAAAATGTACTATTTTATTATACAAAGGAACTTATCACAAATCTTTCGAATGACCGAACCAAAATGACAATTTTTTTTAAGAAAAAAATATATAGTGGTGAAATTTATTTATGGCTTTAAGTACATGCATTCAAGGATTATAAAAATATAATATATAAAACTATTTAATAGTTTTATTAAGAAAAACCAAATTATTTTTTTTTTTAGAAAGAAATTTTTCTGAATGTAAGTAGGTATAAAAATGTATTATATTAAAATGTTTTAGGATTTTTTTTGCATAAGTTTCAACTTATTTTTTTAACGTTTTAATTATAATTTACAAGTGATCTTAAAGGAAATGAACTTAAAATCATTTATAGCAAAAAATCATGTAATGCTCTTTGTATAATATTTTATTTATACAGTAGTATTTTAAATACATTAATTACAATAACATTTACATATATTTATACTGTCTTTTAGCTCTGCATTGGTGTTGCGCTTTGCAGCCTTAAATTATCCATCTTTCTTAATTGGTATGGTTGAGCCGCTTTAACGTATATTATTTGTTCCTTTAGATACTCTGATGTTCCATTTTTATCTTTTGAATAAATTGTAGAGCATTTAATTCAAGCCTTTGTTTAATATTTAACCATTTAAATGATTGTAACATAAAATTAATAGGTGTGTACCGATTGAATTTTAAAATCGCACGCATTGCTTTATTTTGTAGCTTTTGGAGTCGTTCAATTTGTGTAGTCGTACAGCACGAATATAATATTGTTGACCCAAACTCAGTGTTGTTTAACGATCCTGTTATATATGTTTATTGCTGTCAATGTCGATATTTGGTTCCTTAAAAAAGCCAATTTTTTCCAAATATAATCAACATGGCTTTTAAAATTTAAGATTTTATCGATTACAAAGCCCATTTTTCAATTATTTCGGTATTAATTTTAAAGATTATATTGCTGTTGGTGTTGATTTCCATAATTTTTGTTTTACCATCGTTTAGCTTCAGAATAATCTTTTTTAACCAATTGTTAACATTATCCATGTCCTGTTTCAGATGCTCATAACATTGATAGTCGGGATCTTTTTACTGTAATAATCGTCTACGTTTTAAATTTTTGCAATTTTTCTTTATTTAGTTGAGTGTATATATTTGTTGACAAGTGCTGCCAGGAGCTGAAGTTCAAAAGTTTTATTTCTTATTAATAAAATATGCATAAAACATGCTTAAAAGTTATTAAAAAAATGCTCTTCAAGTACATAAAAAACTAATACACGTTTACACATTTTTAAATCCTTATAAGTCAATATAACATAAAAATCAGGTATATATTTCGACTTCAATTCAGTATTGGATCAAAACTATAACGTAATATTTATATATAGGCATTATTTAATGTTCATTGTATCATTATTTAAATATATTCAAGTAGGATATCTTAGGGTTCTATAAGTCGACTTTCGATTAATCGACTTTTTGTAGGCAAAAGTCGAAAAGTCTAAGGTCGACCTTTTAGGTGAAAAAAAGTCTAAAAGTCGGCTTTTGCTTTCGACTAATCGACTTTTTTATATTTTTTGCTTTTGCTGATTGAAAAAATTGTTGTTGGTAAGTTAATTAATAAATAATTTATAAATATAAAATAGTTGTAATATTTATTTAGGTTAAACTTCATCCATAATGGCTCCAAGCCCAGTATGGCAATATTTTGAAAAGTTACATGAATCAAGAGTGAAGTGTACGAAATGCAATAAAATTTGTAATATTTAATATTAATATTTTAAATAAAATGAATTTGAATTGAATAACGTTTTTAAACAATTTTTTAGCCAAATTTAACAGAATGGACTGCTGGGGAATTTTTCATATAAAAAGTTGAAAAGGCGATTATAATCGACTTTTTGTAGGCAAAAAGTCGAGAGTCGACTTATTAAATTTTCAAAAGTCGAAAAGTCGACTTTTTGTTGCCACTATGTAACCCTAGGATATCTGTCTTAAAACAATGAACTCAAAAGTATATAGGTACATATAATATATACATACTTTTATGTGCATTTATTATTCATGCAATGGGTAACAAGTATCATAATTTCCTCATCGCCAGTTGAATCGGGACTATCATTTGCATAAATATTTTATTAAATCGGTGAGAATTGCTAAATCATGCCAACATTTCTATAATCTTTTTAAAGAGCATAGAATGTATTTATAATAAAAAAGGATTTTAACTCTAGTACGATTTTAAAAATATTTTCATGGTATTACAAAGTGTTTGAACCTCAGCGTTATAGGCTTTTTCCACTGACCTACATCTTTCATCAATTTACAAAGATGTTAACATCTTCCCATAAGAATTATACAGGGAAAAAATTCTACAACTACAGAAGATGATATTTTTTAATTTTGTTCCACCTTACATTTTTCGTTATTTTAAGTTTCACCACTAAAAAAATGGCAAAAAAATCGATTTACTTGTGCCGTCACTAGCAAACTAACATTGCAGAAAACAAAAAAACCTATGTCACAAACTACTAACAGATATGTAGAAAATGACATTTGCAAATCAGCTAAATTTGTTGGTGGTTGAAGAAAGAGACAACTATATCAACTTAATGCTGCGAAGAAGGGAAAATAAACAAAACAAAAAAAAAATTGTAATAAAATTTTGGAAAAATTGTGGTTTGTGTGTGATTTGTGTTTTGCGAATAGCAAGTTTTTAGCTCCAATATGCTTAATAGTTTGTGGGAAATGCAAAAATCAATCATTCCATGTTGGGAAGAATAAAATACCACAAAGCACTTCGTGTAAAATACGTTAATACAGAGAATAAAACCACAAAGAATGCAAAATATTTTTTGAATTTCTTTATCGTTGCCTGTGCGTATAGAGGGAGTCGGAAAATAAGCTCATATAGTTTTCCCCTTCTGTCACCTCTGTATGCTTTGTTCTTATGTCTACCAAAAATTCTTCTTCTTTATCATCTTATTCTAGAAACAACAACTACTCCAACTTCTAAATCCATTGTTAATGTTATTAATTTTTAACAAAAATTATGCGTCTTTTTCTTACCATGAGAGCTTAATAAATGACAGATGAAAGATGTTGCCAATGTAAATGCATGTTTCGCGTTTTCAACATCTTCCATGCGTTTCACAAAGATATTGTTCAGTGTAAAAATCCTATTACTGAAAGGTAATACTACAGGGTGGTCCATTAAGACGTTTCATTTTTACCCCTCGTCTTGACTGGAAATAAAGCAATAACGTCGGCAGAATAACGGAACAATATTACTTATTTTTTTATTTTATTTTACTACATTTGTATGTAATATATTAATTATGGGAAATAGTGCGATTAAAAATTTAAAATATTACTTATTGCTATGATTATTGCTTTGCTATGGGTAATCGTATGTTAACACACAATTTACAAAATTTTAAACAGAAAGGTTCGATAATAAAGAAGAAACTGAAAGACTTTTAAAATTTTCATCTGAAAAACTTATCCTGAAATAAGAAATTTTGCATTTTTACGTATTTTAAAAAATATTTTCTTTTTAACTTCTCTTTTTAATATTTTTTAATAATTTATTTTTTTTTTTGCCAAAAATTTCTTCTTTTTGTTTTATGTGAATAATCTCGGTGAAGCATGTCTTCACCATAAGCCGTAAGATCGTCTTGCTTCAACATTTAAAATAGAGGTTATTATGCATTAGTGGCCGAATGATGAAATCCTAAGTAACAATTTCAGAACTGTACTAAGTTATTTTCTTTCAGATTTATATACAAACAAAAATTCAAATATCACTGTGATTGTTTTTTAATTGTAAATTAAAATACTGGAGCTGCTGATTTGAGAACATATATATGTTATTCTTTGTTTTATTTTGGTTGCATGTATTCATTAGAAAGTAGGGCTTAAATTTACTTTACCGACGTAGCTCCGATTTAAAAAAAAATCACCCTATCTGATAGAAAATTAAATTCTAAGAAAAAAATGTAAATGAAAAAAACCTCGCTAACGCATATTTTCGGAGTTTTCTTGGTAAATTTTTGATTCAGTGTGACAATATAGGTATCATATGAAAGATTATCAAGATTATTAGTAGGTTTTTGGCAAATCTTTAGTAGGCTTTGCCGTTTTGATAATACCAGGGTGGAAAAAGATTCTGAGTCTGGTTGAAGGGCGGTTACGCAGGAAATCTTTAGTAAGAAAAAAACAAACTAGCAAATTATTTAACTATTTTCAAAATATTTTTTATCTATTTGTTTTGTCTTTTTGTTTATCTATTTGTTTTAAAAGAGAAGTACGATTAATTTGAAAGCTTAAAAAACGAAAATATTTTGTTTCTTTATTCATTAATCGCGGTTAAAGGCCGGCTAAGCAGAATATAATTCTTTAGCGAAGCCGGTATTCGACATACATGGAGGAGGAAATCAATAAGTCCGGCCGAAGGCCGGTTACGCAGAAAATCTTTTATATTATACCCATATTGTTACAATAAATCAAAAATTTACCAAGAAAATGCCTAAGATGTGTAAAACTTTGTGGGTCCGTAACTCCGAAAATATGCGTTGGCGAGGATTTTTTCATTTTACATTTTTTTCTTAGAATTTAATTTTATTTTTTTAAATCGGAGCTACGTCGGTAAAGTAAATTTGTTCCGAAAGTAGTGAATGGTAAATCGATTTTGTGGTGTATTATGCACAGCCAACTTTATTTTTGGCGACAAATGTAAAAAAGCTATTTTCGGCTGAAACGAGTTGTGTGGCCTTCACCGAAATTATGGAATATGAAATGTCTCTAGCAGCTCAACGATGAAAGTTTAGCGTCCAAATACCTTGTCTTGTCAAAAATTTCTTTATGCAAACAATTGATGCTGCTGCTAGATATTTATCCGTCACTGCAGCATTTTATTTATTGAACTAGTTTGTAGGCAGATTGCACATATTTCCTGCATTTAATGTACAGGTAGACCTCGCTGAACACGTGGTTGCTTGAACATGGCCTCTGTATATAGTTTATATTTTGTGACACGTTCTTTAGCACGAAAAAACCTCTGTTTTACACGGATTTATAAACAGTTTTTCATTGATAAATGTACTATTTTTTACCTTGACCCATCTTTTGAACCGCGAACAAGATTTAAAAGAAAGCTTGAAAATGTACTATTTTATTATACAAAGGAACTTATCACAAATCTTTCGAATGACCGAACCAAAATGACAATTTTTTTTAAGAAAAAAATATATAGTGGTGAAATTTATTTATGGCTTTAAGTACATGCATTCAAGGATTATAAAAATATAATATATAAAACTATTTAATAGTTTTATTAAGAAAAACCAAATTATTTTTTTTTCAGAAAGAAATTTTTCTGAATGTAAGTAGGTATAAAAATGTATTATATTAAAATGTTTTAGGATTTTTTTTGCATAAGTTTCAACTTATTTTTTTTAACGTTTTAATTATAATTTACAAGTGATCTTAAAGGAAATGAACTTAAAATCATTTATAGCAAAAAATCATGTAATGCTCTTTGTATAATATTTTATTTATACAGTAGTATTTTAAATACATTAATTACAATAACATTTACATATATTTATACTGTCTTTTAGCTCTGCATTGGTGTTGCGCTTTGCAGCCTTAAATTATCCATCTTTCTTAATTGGTATGGTTGAGCCGCTTTAACGTATATTATTTGTTCCTTTAGATACTCTGATGTTCCATTTTTTATCTTTTGAATAAATTGTAGAGCATTTAATTCAAGCCTTTGTTTAATATTTAACCATTTAAATGATTGTAACATAAAATTAATAGGTGTGTACCGATTGAATTTTAAAATCGCACGCATTGCTTTGTAGCTTTTGGAGTCGTTCAATTTGTGTAGTCGTACAGCACGAATATAATATTGTTGACCCAAACTCAGTGTTGTTTAACGATCCTGTTATATATGTTTATTGCTGTCAATGTCGATATTTGGTTCCTTAAAAAAGCCAATTTTTTCCAAATATAATCAACATGGCTTTTAAAATTTAAGATTTTATCGATTACAAAGCCCATTTTTCAATTATTTCGGTATTAATTTTAAAGATTATATTGCTGTTGGTGTTGATTTCCATAATTTTTGTTTTACCATCGTTTAGCTTCAGAATAATCTTTTTTAACCAATTGTTAACATTATCCATGTCCTGTTTCAGATGCTCATAACATTGATAGTCGGGATCTTTTTACTGTAATAATCGTCTACGTTTTAAATTTTTGCAATTTTTCTTTATTTAGTTGAGTGTATATATTTGTTGACAAGTGCTGCCAGGAGCTGAAGTTCAAAAGTTTTATTTCTTATTAATAAAATATGCATAAAACATGCTTAAAAGTTATTAAAAAAATGCTCTTCAAGTACATAAAAAACTAATACACGTTTACACATTTTTAAATCCTTATAAGTCAATATAACATAAAAATCAGGTATATATTTCGACTTCAATTCAGTATTGGATCAAAATTATAACGTAATATTTATATATAGGCATTATTTAATGTTCATTGTATCATTATTTAAATATATTCAAGTAGGATATCTTAGGGTTCTATAAGTCGACTTTCGATTAATCGACTTTTTGTAGGCAAAAGTCGAAAAGTCTAAGGTCGACCTTTTAGGTGAAAAAAAGTCTAAAAGTCGGCTTTTGCTTTCGACTAATCGACTTTTTTATATTTTTTGCTTTTGCTGATTGAAAAAATTGTTGTTGGTAAGTTAATTAATAAATAATTTATAAATATAAAATAGTTGTAATATTTATTTAGGTTAAACTTCATCCATAATGGCTCCAAGCCCAGTATGGCAATATTTTGAAAAGTTACATGAATCAAGAGTGAAGTGTACGAAATGCAATAAAATTTGTAATATTTAATATTAATATTTTAAATAAAATGAATTTGAATTGAATAACGTTTTTAAACAATTTTTTAGCCAAATTTAACAGAATGGACTGCTGGGGAATTTTTCATATAAAAAGTTGAAAAGTCGATTATAATCGACTTTTTGTAGGCAAAAAGTCGAGAGTCGACTTTTTAAAAATTTTCAAAAGTCGAAAAGTCGACTTTTTGTTGCCACTATGTAACCCTAGGATATCTGTCTTAAAACAATGAACTCAAAAGTATATAGGTACATATAATATATACATACTTTTATGTGCATTTATTATTCATGCAATGGGTAACAAGTATCATAATTTCCTCATCGCCAGTTGAATCGGGACTATCATTTGCATAAATATTTTATTAAATCGGTGAGAATTGCTAAATCATGCCAACATTTCTATAATCTTTTTAAAGAGCATAGAATGTATTTATAATAAAAAAGGATTTTAACTCTAGTACGATTTTAAAAATATTTTCATGGTATTACAAAGTGTTTGAACCTCAGCGTTATAGGCTTTTTCCACTGACCTACATCTTTCATCAATTTACAAAGATGTTAACATCTTCCCATAAGAATTATACAGGGAAAAAATTCTACAACTACAGAAGATGATATTTTTTAATTTTGTTCCACCTTACATTTTTCGTTATTTTAAGTTTCACCACTAAAAAAATGGCAAAAAAATCGATTTACTTGTGCCGTCACTAGCAAACTGACATTGCAGAAAACAAAAAAACCTATGTCACAAACTACTAACAGATATGTAGAAAATGACATTTGCAAATCAGCTAAATTTGTTGGTGGTTGAAGAAAGAGACAACTATATCAACTTAATGCTGCGAAGAAGGGAAAATAAACAAAACAAAAAAAAATTGTAATAAAATTTTGGAAAAATTGTGGTTTGTGTGTGATTTGTGTTTTGCGAATAGCAAGTTTTTAGCTCCAATATGCTTAATAGTTTGTGGGAAATGCAAAAATCAATCATTCCATGTTGGGAAGAATAAAATACCACAAAGCACTTCGTGTAAAATACGTTAATACAGAGAATAAAACCACAAAGAATGCAAAATATTTTTTGAATTTCTTTATCGTTGCCTGTGCGTATAGAGGGAGTCGGAAAATAAGCTCATATAGTTTTCCCCTTCTGTCACCTCTGTATGCTTTGTTCTTATGTCTACCAAAAATTCTTCTTCTTTATCATCTTATTCTAGAAACAACAACTACTCCAACTTCTAAATCCATTGTTAATGTTATTAATTTTTAACAAAAATTATGCGTCTTTTTCTTACCATGAGAGCTTAATAAATGACAGATGAAAGATGTTGCCAATGTAAATGCATGTTTCGCGTTTTCAACATCTTCCATGCGTTTCACAAAGATATTGTTCAGTGTAAAAATCCTATTACTGAAAGGTAATACTACAGGGTGGTCCATTAAGACGTTTCATTTTTACCCCTCGTCTTGACTGGAAATAAAGCAATAACGTCGGCAGAATAACGGAACAATATTACTTATTTTTTTATTTTATTTTACTACATTTGTATGTAATATATTAATTATGGGAAATAGTGCGATTAAAAATTTAAAATATTACTTATTGCTATGATTATTGCTTTGCTATGGGTAATCGTATGTTAACACACAATTTACAAAATTTTAAACAGAAAGGTTCGATAATAAAGAAGAAACTGAAAGACTTTTAAAATTTTCATCTGAAAAACTTATCCTGAAATAAGAAATTTTGCATTTTTACGTATTTTAAAAAATATTTTCTTTTTAACTTCTCTTTTTAATATTTTTTAATAATTTATTTTTTTTTGTTTTATGACGCTTCTTTTTTTTGTTTGGAAATGTCAAACGGCTTATAACGATTTATGTTCGCAATAATTGTCAATAGTTTTTCGTTGGCAATTATTGCCACGTACGAAAGAGATGCGTCTTCACTGGACATAGCATAATTTCGACATTTGCTGCAATATATGTCAACCCTAGTCAAGACGCGGGGTTAATAGCCCGCCATTTTAACACTTGTCATGACTCAACCTGCATCTACATTGAAATTATTAAAATTCACTTAAAATAGGCTGGGAATTACGCGGTGACAGTCAGAAATTGTAAAACTAGTGGCAAAATTTGAGCAGTTAGAACAAGTCAGTGATGTGAAAAATGAAACTCGTTTACGTCTCTCAACTGAGAATATTACTATTGTAGCCCACAGTGTTGTGGAAATCTCAGGTTTGTCCATTTCTCGTCAATCTTTGGAATAAGACATTCCACAAACGAGACTAAACCGTATTCTGAATTAAGATATTGATGTGGAGAATGTTTATTTTCAACAAGATTGCGCTACGTGCCACAGTAGTAACTGTTGAAAACTTGATGAGAAAAATAGACCAAAAACTGCTACAAATAAAACACGTGTGTTGAATTGTTAAAATATATAAAAGGAATGATAATTTATTTAATGTAACTTTAGGGTTACCATATTAAAGATATAAAAAAGAATGTAAATTGATATTAGTAATGTCAATTTAGCTGTTAATTAATTTTTCATTTTTAACATCCTCACTAAAAATTCCTTTACTTTTGCTTCAAACCCATATCATCTATAAAGCCATTTAATTTAATATTTGCGAGGGGTTTTGTCAGAATATCTGCAACCATCTCATTGGAACTTATAGACTTCAAGGTTACGTTGTTTGAGAGAATGTTGTCTCTAATAAAATGATGTCTTACATCGATGTGTTTTGTTTTAGAGTGATATGACTCATTTAGTGCTAGTTGAATGGCACTTTGATTGTCGCAAAACAATTTTGTTGCTTCCAACTTACTACGGAACAGCTCTTCTTCTAATCCTCTTAACCAGAGCAATTCCTGGACTGCTACGCCCATAGCCATATACTCAGCTTCACAAGTTGATAAAGCTGTGGTTTGCTGCTTCTTGGAACCCCATGATATAGCAGCACCTTTCTTGATTAGTACGTATCCGCTAACTGATTTTCTTTCTTCTGGATCAGCTGCATAGTCGGCATCACAAAAGCATGTAGTATCAAAGCTCTTCTGCTTTTTAAACGTTAATTTGAAATTAATTGTACCTTTTAAGTACCTTAAAATACGCTTTGCTGCAGTCCAATGTTGAATTCCGAAATTATTGTTGAAACGACTAAGTAAATTCACAGCATAGAAAATATCTGGTTTGGTAACTTGAGCCGCAAACAGTAGGCTGCCAATTAACTCCTGACATGGATACTTATTCATTTCAAATTTATTTTCTTCATTCTGATCTCTTCTACTAAATTTCACATTTGGGTCCATGGGTGTTAAAACTGGATTGCAGGATACCATATCAAAACGCTCTAACATTTTTTCAATGTATGCCGACTGATCAATTGATAAATTTTTACCTGTCTCATAATTTATTCTCATTCCCAGAAATGATTTAGCTGGACCAAGATCTTTCATCTTAAATTCATCTTTTATGCTATTAACCAGGGAATTTTTAGTTTTTTATTTTTCCACAACACGATCATATCGTCCACGTATACAGCGATGATGATTAAATTATCGGTATCTTCATTCATAACGTAAACGCATTGATCCGTTTTTAGTTGTCTCGTACCAAGATTTTTCAATTTTCCGCTTAGCTTTTCATTCCACATTCTGGAGGCCTGTTTTAAACCATACAATGGTTTATTTAACTTGAACATATGACCATCCGGAACGGATATGCCTTCAATATAAATTTCATCTTTTAGATTTCCTTGAAGAAATGCTGTACAGACGTCCAAATGGTTTATTTTTAAATCCAATTCTAAAACGATCGATAACAAAAAACGTAAAGTATCATATCTCATCACTGGAGAATATGTTTCGGTATAATCTATGCCACTACGCTGCGAACACCCTGTTGCAACTAATTTTGCTTTATACCTAATATTGCCTTCTCCATTTTTCTTTTTAAAAACCCATTTCGTAGTTAACTTTTTTACGTCGTTGTTATTTTTCACAACACACCATGTGTTGTTTTCTAAAAGTGAATTGTATTCACTTTGAATAGCTTTTAACCAAAATCGTTTTTGAACTACAATTGGCTGAATATGAAACATAATCATCCATTTTTGTTGGTCTTTTTATTCTTGATGATCGACGAGGAGTTTGTTCATTTGTATTTAAGCGATTTTGTTGTTGTTGTTCTACTTGTTGTTGTTGTTTTTCATCGTCATCAGTGGTACTTTCAGCTGATTCAAAATCACATTCAGCTTCACTTGAGCTTTCATAAATATCATCAGAATTTTCATAACCTAAAATCCTCACTAAATTCTGATTATCTTTAGGTGTAAAAGTGTTATTTTTTCTGTTATCTGCGATTTCAAATTACATTTCAGTTTCTACGAATACTAAATTGCGACTTACGTGTAATTTTCTCATTACTGGATCGTATAATCTATAGGCTTTAGAATTTGAACAATATCCAACCATAATACACCTTTTTGATTTTGAATCCCACTTTTTACGCAACTCCTTAGGTACCATTACCATACCAACGCAACCAAAAACACGGAGATGATTTAAGTTTTGTTGTTTACCACTCCAAACTTCGTCTGGAGATTTTCCATTAAGACCACTTTTCGGCGTGAGATTTATTAAATATGCTGCAGTGCTTGTAGCCTCAGCCCAATAAAACTTCTTAAGGTTCGCATTACATAACATTGATCGGGCTTTCTGAACTAAAGTCCTATTCATGCGTTCGACTTTTCCATTCTGTTGTGGACTATACGGTGCTGATGTCTGGTGTAGTATGCCGCTATCGCTACAAATCTGTTTGAGCTGTGTATTACAAAATTCCAAACCATTATCAGAACGAAGCGTTTTGATTTTCTTACCCGTTTGATTTTCTACCATATTTTTAAAATTTTCGAATACCATTGGAACTTCAGATTTGTTTTTTAACATGTAAACGAATACCTTACTAGAAAAATCATCAAGAAACAGCACGTAGTAAACAGCACCTCCCATCGACTTTTTTCCATCGGGCCACAAACGTCTGTGTGTATGAGTTGCAAAATTTCAGTTGTTTTTGTTGTTGACGATTTATACGATTTACGCGATTGTTTACCTTGTAGACATGACGTGCAAACATTTGACTGAGTGTCATTTTCAAAATCAACACCAGAAGATTCATTAGACCGTAGATTTTCAATATTTTTATTACCAGCATGACCTAACCGTTTGTGCCAAACTTCCTTACTAATTGCAGCATAATTTTAATGTTGGGGTGCAACATTTAGTTTGAACATGCCATCATCTAAGAACGCTCCTGAAAAAATTACGTTTCCCCTTTTAATTACGCATTTACTGCCTTCAAATTTAATTTCAAAACTTTTTTTGTTAACTGACTGACTGAAATTAAATTTGCACAAATTTCGGGTATATACAATACGTCTTCTATGGTAATATACTCCAATTTGTTGTTTAATTTTTGTTGAATTCTAATGTTGCCAATACCAGTTACCTTTAGACTGTTGTTATTAGCCACAATAACCCTTTTTTCTTTTTCATAATGTTTAAAATTAACAAAAATTTCTTTTCTATTCACCATGTGAGCAGTTGAGCCAGAGTCGATTAACCAATTGTTACCATTACCATCAAATTTTGCAGCTAAACTTGCCGCCAGTGCTTTTTCTTTATTGCCGCCATTTTGTTTTTTCTTTGCCTTACAAAATTTAGCAATATGGCCATCTTTGTTGCAATTGTAACACACTACCTTTTTACTCTTGTGTTCTGGCTTTTTATTTTTATATTTACCATAAAAACCCGATTCTTTTGATGATAAACTACTATAATTATCAAAATCTTGCAATAATTTTGTTTTAATAGAATCGCCTGCAATTTTGATGTCGCTGGTTTCAATTGCCATAATCATTGGAGCAAAATGTTCCGGCAAGCCGCTTAATAGAACATATTAACATATTCACTTATACCATCACAATTCACTAATTGTGTCGTTGTTAATTTCCTTAACAGACCACACCGTCTAGTCAACCCGGAGTCATCATATGTTGTTTTTAATTTATCCTAGATTCCTTTTGCAGTAGCAACCTCCTGTATGTGGATATATAGATCCGACGAAATATACAACACCAACCTTGGTGTTGCTTTTTCCTTGATTTCTTCCTTCTCTTCAGTACCAAGAACCGCCTTCCAGTAGCCCTGCAACTTCATGGCGTGTTCCACAGCAAATTTCCACTTGTGGTAATTTTCCCTACCAGTTAATTTTTCTATTTCGATTATCTTCTTCATTATGCCAATACTGGGCCCATAACCTGTTGAAAACTTGATGGGAAAAATAGACCAAAAACTGCTACAAATAAAACACGTGTGTTGAGTTGTTAAAATATATTAAAGGAATGATAATTTATTTAATGTAACTTTAGGGTTACCATATTAAAGATATAAAAAAGAATGTAAATTGATATTAGTAATGTCAATTTAGCTGTTAATTAATTTTTCATTTTTAACAGTAACCATACCATCGCTCTTTTAAGTGAAAAGTTTCCCGACCGTGTGATTACTCGGAGAGGCGAACACAATTGTTTTCAATCAATGTAGTTTTGTCTTCAGTGTACGTTTGCATATTGGATTATTTTTTAATGTTTCAAGATGATTTTAGGGGTAGAGTGAAAAATAAAAATTTTGTATTTTTATACACTTCACCAAAAAATTTGGAAAGGGGATGTATAGAATTGGACTGTTTGATCATAAACAGCCACAAATCCTAACCAAACGGTTCTCACCGTTTGTAGAAACTTCAAATGTAAGCATGGCAAACCCTTGCTTTGAAACTGAAATGAGCGGATTGAGGAAGAAAAGCAAGTTTCTGCCTTCTACTCTCAAATAGAACAATGTGCTGCTCCTGGGGAGATAGGGGAAGGGAATTCACGGGCAGAAGGGGATTCCTGGTTTTTAAATAGAAAATTAAACAAACCCTTTTCAAGCGACATAAATGGGATAATTGTTATTATTTCAGCAATTTAGATTTCAATTACAACTTAATAAGGTGACTGCTGGAGAAGCTCTTGACTGGTTGAGAGGTGAAAGAGTAATAATCTTTACAGAACATATTTATTTGGCGCTATCGCCCAGCAGGTTCGTTAAATATCATAAAAAAAACTTATAAAGATAAAATTCACAATAACAAAAAATTTCATTTGAAGCCAAGGTTGGGAAACAGTACATTCTTAACTTTTTAGTTACATTCACAACTCATCAATTAAAAAAAATTTATATATAAAACAAGTAAGAGAGATATATTCGGCTGTGCCGAATCTTATATACCCTTCACCATAGTATGGACTAACGAAAGAAGTCACAATCACGAAAATTCGCGCCCACGAAATACGAAAAAAAAATTAAAAAAATAGTTTAAATGGAAAAATTACATTAAAGCAAAAAAAAATTGCCACTCACCGTCTCACGGACGCACTCCCACGTGATGGAAACAAAAAATTAATCACGATCACGCATTGTTGGTTCTAATTTCTATTTCATAGTATAGGCTGACTTCATAAACACAGCTTCCAAAGCAACACTGGAAGCATGAGTTTACAAGGCATTCTCGTGTTGCTTTGCAAACTGCGTTTATGAAGTCAGCCATAAATTATGAATTTCGTAACAAATTTGTAACAATTTCTTGCCTAGAGTGCATTATAAAAATATTAACATCCCCTTATTAGCACTTATGTATGTATATATTTTTTTCACACATCCAAATAGTGTTTCAACGTCTTTATCAGCCAGTGGTCTTCGACTAAACAAAGAAATGATTTGAAACGTAAGAACAGGTTTAATAATGAAGAAATTCTCCCAAAATGGATAAAAAATATCGACACGTATTACATAAATCTGCTAGTCTAATGATTAAAATGTTCCAATATTATCTTCACATTGAAAATAATTTAAAGCTATCAAAAATTCTTAAAAAAAGATCGAACTTTTCCTAATAAAAAGTAAAAGTAATAAAAATAACTAAAATGTATCAAAAATTAAAAAAAATAATAATAAATGGTTGGTCAGGATTTGAAACCGTACCCTACCCGGTGGTGGCACGGTTTCGAATCCTGAACACAACAAAATGCTATTTTTTTTTTTAGAATTACGATACATTTTAGTTGTTTTTATTACTTTTACTTTTTATTTGAAAAAGTTTGTTCCACAATTTATTTAAAAAACCAGGCACAATCTCATTTATAATATATTTTTTTTAATATTTGCGTTTTTTGCAATTTTATGAACCATAAAAGGTTTATTTTTCAAAACTATCCAATATGTTATCAGATAGGATTTTGCACAGTGATAAAATAATTATATAATGAATTTAGTAAGTTGTCGACGTTTTTATTTGATATAATATAATATTAATAACAAAAATAAAAATAACTTGGCAGTGTAAGAAAAATATTAAATTATAAAATATAACAACATATTTTAATTCATTATTTTAATTTTATTTTTTCTTTGAAACTCGTATGATGTACGTATGTATGTAAACTAGTGGTATTCTGATAGTTGTATTTTTAAAATTTTTCCATTTACTTATCTGTATTGCGGTTGGACCAGACGATAAAGGTTCTGGTTCAATAGAACCTGTATATTTCTGATATAGAAACACAATGGAATTTCAACCACAATTGATTTAAAAAATACGAATTCGGTAATTTATATTCAGCCTGCTAAGAAAACAGATGAATTTAATTAAAACAAATTTTATTTAAATCTTCTTCTGCGTTTACTGTGTAAGACAGAGATCTAAATATGAAAAATTACGATAAAATCGCAAACAGAAAGCTTTTTGTTCTCAAATCCAACCCATAATTCGGCTTATTTTCGTAATATTTAACTATTAATCCGCGTCCAATTCCGTAGTGCGTGCTATCGACATGCGATATTCCCTAAAACTATGATTTTTAGGTGTTTTTAATGAATATAAGACCAGTTTATTTTATATGAATATGAAGAAATCAATTTTTTATCTCCTAAGATCTTAACTTATCGTTTTGTGTATGTTGAATTGGGGAAAATTCGAAAATATGCACAAAAAAATGAAATACAAATATGTATGCATATACTATTTTTAGACGCGGTACAGCTCGCGAACTATTATCGCTACGCTTTACAAATGTTTTGAAAGTTTTCCTCAAATATTCCGATCTAAAATTCATGCATTTTTAAAAATATTTTTTTGGCCAGACGTTCCAAAGTTCATATGTATGTATATGATAGGAACTGACTGTTTGAAAAATATTTGATGAATTGCGAACTACTATTAGAATACATTTTAATTAAGCCCACATTAAATTATTCAATTGGATAATGCAATCTAGAAGCTAAATGTAAATTTGTAGAAAGTAGGTATTTGCAATACTTTTATTCAAAATACACATGCATTTTAAATTTTTATTCCAAATACAAAATAGTTATTAATAAAAGTGTAATTTTCACAATGGAAATGATATTTTTTAAGTTTTTTTTTAAATAAATATTGGAAATAATTTCCAATATTGCAGTTGCAATTTTTAGAATATCAAACTTTGTTTTTATTTTATAGAAAAATGGCAATTAATTGAAGTGCTTTTGAAGATTAACTCACTGATGTTACAAAATGAAAGAAACATTTCTTATCAAATTCTAGCCGGGAGGAGATTTTTCTGCTTTGTTATGTGTTACTTAGTATCCAAACAACATTTAAATTGTCAAAAGATTTTTTATCACATTGTACAAATACAATAATAATACCAGGTTCTGATATACTGCAGGTACGCTCTGCACCTGAATATAGAAAATAATTAAAATTACACAAGTATAAAACAGGATATAAGCATCAATTTTGCCTTTCTTCTGAAATCACAAATAGTCATAAAAAATGAAATATTAATACATTTTCAAAACAAAACTAAAATTCAATTTCATTGATTTCGTATATTTACTCGTACATAGTGTCTTGACGATCCATTACATTTATTTAATATAAATAATATAAAAAATAATTATGGTTATTTATATACGAAAAGAAAATGTAAGCGATAAAAAATACTGTAATATGCATGCATAATGTTATACTAATAAACGTTCAAAAATAAGTTTAAAGTAACAAACAAAAACAAAACAACAAATCATTGCTTTTCGATTGTTTAAATATACACATGTATACACACAATGTGTACATGTGCCCATAAACGCATTTCAGTATGGATGTATGTGATATATGTATGTGTGACAAAAAGGGAAGATTTACAACAACCACACCAATTTCCATCAAGAATTTGAAATTTTAGTATTTTATAATAAATAAGATATATTATGTTCTTAAACGTTTAAACTACTTTGGAAAACACAACTGCTCTGTGGTGTACAGGAAGCGGTCGTGAATACCAACGAGTAGGTTGTGTGATTGAATCCCCACGCAACTTTTTTAAAAAAATGTTAAAAGTAAAATTATTTCGAATGCCATTTTTTTGCTCATATTTTAGTCGTTAATGAACCGACTTCAATTATTTTCAGTCTAAACCTACGTAGAACTCCATACAAGAGATCTGCTTCATAAAATTTACCGTAGGACAGTTGGGGCCATAAAAAAACAACAGGATAGGAAATATAACAAAAAAAAGTCTTTTGGCTATATCTCATTAATTATTGGACCGAGTTTTGTTGTTTTCAAACCGAACAAATCCATGAAAAATTCTAAGAGAATGGTATAAAATTTATTTCTCTATGTTGTGTTTTGGCCTTAATTCTAACTACACCAAAATGTAGCAGACGGAGAGACGGACATCGCTCATTCGACTTCTCTATCTATAAGGATCCAGAATATATATACTTTATGGGGTCTTAAATGAATAATGAAGAAATTACATACGGAATGACAAACCTATATATCACCTTTCCAAATATAAAAACATTACGTTTAAACACTTTTAAACAGGGGATATATACGCTTGTCATTCCATATGTAATTTCTTTATTATTCATTTAAGACCCAATAAAGTATATATATTCTGGATCCTCATAGATAGAGAAGTCGAATGAGCGATGTCCGTCTGCTATATTTTGGTGTAAGTAGAATTAAGGCATCACACAAATTAGAGACTTAAATTTCAGACCATTCTCTTGGAATTTTTAATGATTTTGTTCGGTTTGAAAATAACAAAAGTCGGTCCAATAATTAATGAGATATAGCCAAAAGACTTTTTTTGTTATATGTATGACCTATTCTGTTGTTCTTTTATGGTCCCAGCTGTCCTACGGTCAATTTTATGAAGCAGATCTCTTGTTTGGAGTTCTACAAAGGTTTATACTGAAAATAATTGAAGTCGAAATAATTTTATTTTAAAAATGTTTTGTAAAAGTTGTGTTGGAATTCATACCTACTGGTTGGTAGTCACAAGCGCTTCTCATACACCACAGAGCAAGTGCATATTTCATAGTATTTTCCGCGTTTAAGTACATAATATATCTTATTTATTATAAAATACTTGAACTTCTTGATAGAAATTGGTGTTGTTGTTGTAATTTCGCCCTTTTGGTCATAATACTGAAATGCGTTCATGTGCACATTGTGTTATATTTTAATATGTTCAAATGTATTTATTTTGATTTGTCTGGGTTCCCTATAGTCCCCTTTTTATTTTAAAACAGCTGGGGGACTCCCAGCTAAAACTTAGGCGTTCAGAAGAACTGCCAAAAGGAGTTTTGAAACTTTAAAATTTAAACAAGGCTGAAAAGCCGATTTATGTTTATCAAATCAAAGTCTGGTTTTATTATAATTTTGTTTGGGTTTATATACTAATTATGAGAATATAACTTAACCTTTCTAACTTATTCTAAACATACAAATTTATCATTTTTCTCTTTCATTACTATGAAGGATCATAATCACATTTCCATTTGACCAATCTTTGTACTTTGTATTTACAATTACACTCAAACAGAAATGTGTCACTCAAATAGTTCTTCATAAGCAATTTAGCATTGCACCATGCATACAACAAAAAGAAATATTATTGATACTTTATTTTACAGGTGCAGAGCGTACTTGCAATATTTCAGAACCCGGTATTATTATTGTATTTGTACAACGTGATAAAAAATCTCTTAACAATTAAAATGTTGTTTGGATACTTAGTTACAACTTTCAGTATTTACTTTGCTTTTTTCTAATTTTTGGATTTTATATTCACAACTTGGTATTTGACTGTTGCTTTCAATATAAATTCCCATAAGAAATGTTTCTTTCATTCTGTAACATCAGTGAGTTAATCTTCAAAAGCAATTCAATTAATTGCAATTTTTCTATAAAATAAAAACAAAGTTTGATGTAAGAATTTAATTTGATATCAAGCTCCAAAATATAATTAGCAAAGAAACTAACAAATTGAAAACCTCGCGAAATTGGCGCATATTCTAAAAGTTGCAACTGCAATATTGGAAATTATTCCCAAAATTTATTTAAAAAAAATCATATAATTGGCAATAAGATTCAATATTGATTAAAAACAGCAAAATTATAGAGTAAACTTACAAAATATCATTTCCATTGTGAAAATTAAACTTTTATTAAAAACTATTTTGCATTTGAAATTTGATGCATTTGAATTTTGAATAAAAGTATTACTTTCCACAAATTTATATTTATGTAGGTAGCTCCTAGATTGCATTATCCAATTGAATAATTTAATGTGGGCTTAATTAAAATGTATTCTAAGAATAGTTCGCAATTCATCAAATATTTTTCAAACAATCAGTTCCTATGAATTTTGTTTTTTAGATCGGAATGTTTGGGGAAAATTTCCAAAACATTTGTAAAGCGTAGCGATAATAGATAATTTGTATTTTATTTTGTTTTACATATTTCGTATTTATATTTGTATTTTTAAATCAATTGAGGTTGAAATTCGATTGTGTTTCTATATCAGATATATACAGGTTATATTAAACCAAAGCCTTTATCGTCTAGTCCAACCGCAATCACAAAGTAATACCAGAGGTGACACGAACGGCATGCTATTGTTGTTGTTTTGCTGGCTCTGTCGCACAGGAACTCGTAAACAAAGAATTTTTCATGTTTTGTTGTGGTTTTGTATTCTTATTAATTTCTGGCTCAATAAACAAAGCTGTAGAAAAATATTAATTTAAGCAATATAAATGCAAAAAGTAATATAACATTAAAAATAAAATAAAATAAGAATTATTCATGATATATATGTAAAGCAAGAGTCAGGTGTAAAGATGTTAAGTCAAGCCAGTTTTGCATTGTAATGTGAGAGTTTGTGAGGCAGTAGTCAGAAGTCAGTCGTCGGTTGAGTTTTAAGTCGATCGGTCGTAAAGCTGTTTCCCTTTTACGTTGAAGGAATATTACAATCAATCTTTAATTTAAGTTTACCTTTTTATACCTTTCAATTATTACATCCTAATTTAATCTAAAATTATTTCGTGATAAATAAATACAATAAATGAATTATTAAAATAAAACATTTACAATATTTAAATTCACATCATTACATTTGGGGGCTCAACCTAAAAAAAAATATATGTATGTATATATAAATAAAAATTCCTTACTGTGCTTATATACCTATGTGTTTAAACTATATTTAAAGAAACCGCTAGTTGAAACAACAAATCACATTTAACATTGAGCCAAGTGCATTTTTGTGAAAAAAAGAACAATTAATTTTAAATTTTTATGATATGTTTCTAAATGAGAGCTAATGCAAAAAAAATTAAAATCAGTAATTTCGAAAACGCATAATACAAAAGCGTATATAAAATTTTTAAAACAAAAAGAGTAGAAAACCAAAGCAAAAAAACAGAAGCAATAATAATGTCAAAGAGAGAAGAAAATATTAGTGGTGAAAATACAGAGTTAAAGGAATTAATAAAACTGTTTATGTTAAAGATGCAAAGGGAAGAGAGTGAAAAAGATAAATCAAATATTTCTATTGAGTGCTTTGGAAAAATTGTTCCTGATTTTGATGGAGTAACTATGTCAGTTGAAAAGTGGTTCGAGAATTTTGATAAAAATGCTGATGCATATGAGCTTAATCAAAAACAAAAATATGTTCATGCTAGGAACAAAATGATTGGTGCAGCAAAATTGATTTTAGAAGCCGTGAGTGTTTCTGATTATGCCACATTAAAGACAGTTTTAACACATGAATTTCATAAAACTTATAGTAGTGCGGAAATCCACAAACAACCATCAAGTAGCAAAAAGTTAGAAAGTGAATCGTTCCATGAATATGTTTTACATATGAGAAAACTTGCTGCAGACGGTAATGTAGAAGATATTTCGGTTATACGGTATATTGTAGATGGTTTACGTATAAAACCTGAACTCAAGTATCCCTTTTACAGTTCAAAATCGTATAGTGAACTTCGTGAACAATACTCTTTATATGAACGTATAAAGCCTAATGAAACTACATATAGTGCAGCCGTCTACAAGAAAAGTGAAAATAAGTCTTTTAAAAAAGAACACTGCTTTAACTGTGGATCAGCTGATCACAAACGAAAAGACTGCAATGAACAAACAAAGTGCTTTATCTGTAATAAAACAGGTCATATTTCAAAAAATTGTGTTCTTAAAAATCAAAAGCTGCGCGCAAATGAAAATGTTAATGTGGTGATAGATAAGAAACGTTTAAAGCCGATACATTTCGAAAATAAGCAAATTGAGTGTTTAATTGATACAGGGTCTGATGTAACCCTAATGAAAGAAAGTGTATATAGAAATAATCTAGAACATGTTGAATTAAAACGAATTATTTGGCCTTGGAAACGTATCGACAGAACCACTTGGTTTCATTAATGGCACAGTGTATACGATTCTGTTAAAAGTATAACGCACTTCTCGGTTATGATTTTATTAAAAAATTTAAATTTTATTCCGACGGTGACGGTTATAAATTCGAATACCAAAATATGCAAAATTGTGATATGTCGGTTTATAATATAACAGCTGCTGAACTAGACGTCCCACCGAAGTACAAAGACGAGGTCGCTGAATTAGTGTCCAGTTATAGGCCGTCAACGGTTTTGGAAGACTCGCCAGTAGTGATGAAAATTATACCAGATGGAGAGTTGAAACCTTTTCGTCATTCACCTGCCAGGCTTCCAACTAACGAACAGGAGGCAGTACGAAAACAAGTAGAAGAGTGGTTAGCAAATGGTATTGTCAGAAAATCAGCTTCACCAGTGGCCAGTAGAGTTGTAGTAGTTAAGAAGAAAAGCGGTGTTGACTTCCGTCAATTAAATAACATGGTCTTGAAGGACTGTTTTCCAGTGCCATTAGTTGATGAAGTACTAGAGAAGTTGCAGAAAGCGAAATTTTTCACCGTAATGGATCTCGAAAATGGTTTTTTTCATGTGCCGATAGACGACACGTGCAAACATTTTACGGCATTTGTAACAAAAGAAGGCTTGTTTGAGTTTAATAAGGCGCCCTTCGGTTTTTGTAACTCACCTGCATAAGATACGTAAGTCATATTTTTCAACCACTCATAAATAGTAATATTATGGAGCTCTACGTGGATGATATAGTTATTTTTGCCGAAACAGCTAAAAGTTGCCTTTCTAAAAATAAAATGGTCTAAATGTTCGTTTCTCCAATCAAAAATAAATTTCCTTGGACATACAGTGCAGAATGGAAGGATTTGGCCTGGTAAAGACAAGACAAGAGCAATTAAAAAGTTTCCGCCTCTTACAACTATCAGAGATGTTCAATCGTTTTTGGGTATAACAGGTTATTTTCGCAGGTTCATACAGGATTATTCTTTCATTGCTCGTCCCTTAACAAACCTGCTCAGAAAAGATAAAAAGTTTATAATTGGTCCCAAAGAATTGAAGGCGTTTCAGGATTTGAAGATAGCTCTAATAAAAGAACCAGTTCTCAAAATATATGACAGATCAGCTGTTACTGAGTTGCATACAGATGCTTCTAAGTATGGTTTTGGTGCAGCACTTTTACAACGGCACGAAAATCAAATGCATCCAGTTTTCTTTTGGAGTAAAAAAACCACACCACAAGAGCAAAAGCAACACAGCTATATACTGGAAGTTAAGGCTGCATATCTGGCACTAAAGAAGTTTCGCCATTACCTTCTTGGCATAAGATTTAAGTTGGTTACTGACTGCGCCGCTTTCAAACAAACCGTATCAAAAAGAGATGTACCGAGAGATGTAGCGCAGTGGGTAATGTATATTCAAGATTTTACATATACCGTTGAACATCGACCAGGATGCAGATTAAAACACGTTGACGGATTAAGTCGTTACCCTGTTGATGTTTTTATTATATCAGATATTTCAGTCAGAATTGGCAAACTACAGCAAGAAGACGAAGGTGTAAAAGCTATTGCTACAATTCTTAACTCTGGCTTATACAATGATTATAAAAGAAAAGGAAACCTGATTTACAAAAGTGTTGCTGGTAATGATTTACTTTTGGTTCCCAAGCCGTTGGAATTTGAAATTATTAAAAGCGCTCATGAACAAGGTCATTTTTCTGTACAAAAAACTATGCATCGTGTTCAGCAACAGTTTTTTATACCTCATTTGGAGAAAAAAGTTAACCAGCTAATCTCTAACTGTATTAAATGCATAATACACAACAAAGAGCTTGGAAAGCGTGAAGGGTTCCTAAATTGCATCGATAAAGGGGAAGCGCCACTACACACACTTCATGTGGACCATTTAGGACCAATGGATGCAACAACAAAGCTTTACAAACATATCTTTGCTGCAGTTGATGGATTTTCAAAAATTGTGTGGTTGTTTCCAACCAAGTCTACTGGTGCTGAAGAGGTTGTTAAAAGTCTTAAGGTTTGGTCTGATGTTTTTGGAGTCCCATTAAGGATAATAAGCGATACACATCAAACACATTTCCCGAATTTTGTAAAGAAAATAACATAGAACACGTTTTAATTACAACTGGTGTTGCTCGTGGGAACGGCCAAATAGAAAGAGTAAATCGTTCTATAATTTCAATCATTGCTAAGCTATCGTCAAATGATACCTCAAAGTGGTATAAATATGTTGGACAGGTACAAAAAGACATAAATTCCTGTGTTCATAGTACAACAAAATCGTCTCCTTTTGAAGTAATGTTTGGAGTGAAGATGAATTCCGATATCAATGACAATATTCTTAAGTTGCTGGAAGAAGAGCTGATAACCAGATTTCAAGAAGAAAGAGAAGCATTGCGAGCAAATGTTAAGCAGCAAATTATTGACGCACAACAACAATATAAAAGAAACTACGACAAGAAATGTAAACAACAAAATGATTATAAATTAGATGATTTGGTCGCAATAAAACGAACGCAGTTTATTGCTGGAAAGAAACTTGCCAGTGAAATTTTAGGACCGTATAGAATTACCAAAGTGAAAAGAAATAATCGTTATGATATGGAGAAAGTAGGAGATGGTGATGGACCTAAAAAAACTTCTTCAAGCTGTGACAACATGAAATTGTGGAAATTCACCGCAACCAATAGTGACTTGTTATCATCTGGGTCAGATGAAGAACAGGATGGCCGAATGTAAAGCAAGAGTCAGGTGTAAAGATGTTAAGTCAAGCCAGTTTTGCATTGTAATGTGAGAGTTTGTGAGGCAGTAGTCAGAAGTCAGTCGTCAGTTGAGTTTTAAGTCGATCGGTCGTAAAGCTGTTTCCCTTTTACGTTGAAGGAATATTACAATCAATCTTTAATTTAAGTTTACCTTTTTATACCTTTCAATTATTACATCCTAATTTAATCTAAAATTATTTCGTGATAAATAAATACAATAAATGAATTATTAAAATAAAACATTTACAATATTTAAATATCATTACATATAGAAGAAGTAAATTGCAATACAATTCATCATTTCTTACTTCCAAAATGCTTAATTTTGTTTTGTTTATTTTCCCTCATCCTTACATTGTATTGCAATCTCTTTTTAACAGCAACTAGTGGCACAAAAAAGCCGATTTGCTCCAAAACAAAACCACAAAGTTACATCTCTGATTACCCTGTGCCACAATACAGATAAGTAAAGGGAAAACTAAAAAAAATTTAAAAAGACAACTATCAGAATACCTCTAGTTTACATACATACGTACATCATACGAGTTTCAAAGAAAAAATTAAATTAAAATAATGAATTAAAATATGTTGTTATATTTTATAATTTAAAATTTTTTCTTACACCGTCAAGTTATTTAAATTTTTGGTATTATTATTACATTATATTAATTATATTATATTATATCAAATAAAAACGTCGACAACTTACTGAATTCATTACATAATTATTTTATCATTGTACAAAATCCTATCTAATAACATATTGGATATTTTTGAAAAATAAACCTTAATCATCACTTAATCATCATTAATAATCACATTAAATATATCTTTTATCGTTCATAAAATTGGAAAAAACGCAAAAATATATATATATTATAAATGAGATTGTGCCCTGGTTTTTTAAATAAATTGTGGAACAAACTTTTTCAAATAAAAAGTAAAAGCAATAAAAATAACTAAAATGTATCAAAAATTCTTAAAAAATGAATATTGTAGTTCATTTTAGTTATTTTTATTACTTTTGCTTTTTATTTGAAGAAGTTTGTTCTTTTTTTAATAATTTTTGAAAGCTTTAAATTATTTTCAATATGAAGATAATATTTGGAAGAGTTTACTCATTAGACTGTCAGATTTATGTAATAGTTGGCGATATTTTTTATCTATTTTGGGAGAATTTCTTCATTATTAAACCTTTTCTTACGTTTCAAATCATTTGTTCGTTTAGTCAAAGACAATTGGCTTTTTGATAAAGACGTTGAAGTTGAAATACTTCTTGAATGTGTTAAAACTGATTTAAGTGCTAATAAAGTGATGTTCATATTTTTATAATGCACTCTAGATAGGAAAGGGTTACAAATTTGTTATGAAATTCATAATTTATGACTGACTTCATAAATGCAGTTTGCAAAGCAACAGTAGAATGCCTTGTAAACTCATGCTTCCAGTGTTGCTTTGCAAGCTGTGTTTATGAAGTCAGCCTTTACTATGGAATAGAGATGAGAACCAATAATGCATGATCGTCATTAAGTTATTGTTTCCATCACGTGAGGGTGCGTCCGTGAGACGGTGAGTGGCAATTTTTTTTGCTTTAATGTAATTTTTATTCATTTAAATTCTTAATTTTTTTTTTTCGTATTTCGTGAGCATGAATTTATCTGATTGTGACTTCTTTCGTCACTCCATACTATGGTGAAGGGTATATAAGATTCGGCACAGCCGAATATATCACTCTTAGTTGGTTTTTTATATGTTTTTGTTTTTAATAATAATAAAAAAGTCAATTAAAACAGGTACATTTATTTTGCTCCGTCAACTAGTGTACTGTATGTATTGTTATTATAATTATTTCTGCCTATTAGTTTTTACCGGCGCGCCGTGTGCTTTGACCATTTTGTTCATGTTTTTCCATATATATCTCTGTTTCTGTTTCAGAGTTGTTTTTATTGTACCTAAGTGACCTCCTACCGTCGAATCGTGGTACTTAGTAATTAATTCGCTTTGTATCTCTTTATCAGTTATACGCATTGGTGACCTGTATATTAGAATCTTTAAATTCTCCCCTTTTTCCCTATTAATCTTATTAAAAATTGCTGTAAGCTTGTTTTTTAAAAATTACATCATTGGCTTCTAAAGCGAGTTCCTGTATATTCTGTGATAGCATAATTGGTAAAAGCTTCTCCAATGACAACTGTGTGTTCTGTGGATTATCGCCACACCTTATTACTATATCCGAATCAGAAACTATTATGTGAGGGTTCCTATACTTGTCATCTATATCGAATCTTAATTTCTTTATTTTTCTGACATCCAAATTCGTCGTACATTCCAATATAAAAAGTTCATGACGCTTCTTATCAGAAATGCAGTTTTCATTGCTGCTGCCATCTTGTTGCTCTAATGCTTTCTTCATATTACGTGTTATGACTAACATTTTGCACTTATCGGTTTCGGTATCCGTGGGAATCATAGCTTTCAATGTTTTGATATCTATAACTATTCTTGATAGTGCATCATCTTGATTCGTGTTCATTTTTCCTTTTTTATATAATATTTCAAAATCGTAATCACTTAAATCTGTGATCTGTAACCACCTACAATTTTTTACCGTAAAGGTATGGACGAAAAAAATTGAATGCCCAATGAATGGCTAAAAGCTCTTTTTCAATAATGGACTTATTTATATCATGCTTTGACAACGTCTTACTTGCATAAGTAAGCATGGGTAAGTCTGAGCCAATCTCTCCCTGTGAGAGGATTGCACCCAGCGCAAAATTAGATGCATCTGTGGTTACAACAAATCTTTTTTCAAAATCTGGGTTTTGTATAATAGGTGGGTTCAGCAGTTTTGATTTAAGTGTTTCAAATTACTTCTTACAATTCTCATCCCAAACGAAAGGCCTGCCTTTTTTAACAATTGGTTTAAACTTCTTGCTATATTAGCGAAGTCTTTTACAAAACGTCTGTAGTAATTACAGAATTCGATGAGCCTCATCCTTGTTTTTTGGTGCCGGATAATTTCTTATCACGCTGTTCCTGTTTGGATCTGTACGTATTCCTTTACTAGTTATAAGGTGGCCCAAATAGACTACTTCAGTTCTCAAAAAGCGACATTCACTTGTATTCAACTTTAAATTATATTGTTTTAGACGTTCAAAAACTTTTATTAGGTTGTCGTGGTGGTACTGTACACTACATCCAAACACGATTATATCGTCTATATACAAAAAAGCTTCTGCACTCAACCCGCTTAATGCTATCGTTAGCATGCACTGGAAACTGTTCGACGATATTTTAAGACCAAATGGCAACCTCGTGAACTGAAAGTAGAGAAATACTTCGCTCTGCCCAACTTATCCAACACGTCTTCCATTCTCGTTAAATGAAACTTGTCGTTTATTATTTTTTTTATTTAATTTACGAAAATCCACGACTAAACGCCATTTGTGCTTGTCATCTGCTCACTTTTTTGGTACCACTAGTAGTGGTGAGTTGTATGGGCTTACCGACGCTTTAATAATTTCATCCTCCAATAGTTTACCTATTTGCTCATTAATCTCACGCATTTGTGTCTCTGGCAATCTATATGGTTTAATATATACTGGAGTTGTATGTATTTATTGTTTGTATATATTGTGTGTAAAAATTGTTTACCCTGAGTTTCTCACCTTCAATATAAAAAACTCCGCTGTATTCAGTTATAATGTCTACTAATGACTGTTTTGCCGTAGGATCTATTGACTCAATATTCAGACTCTTGAAAACCTTTCCTACCCGATCTCTGTCTGACGCAGCACCCGTCGTTCCATAGCCATACATTTGATAATCATCTAGATCTATTTTCTCTAGCTCTATATTATTTAAGTGAACATCGTTCTTAGTAGTGTTTAAAACCTTTACATGGTTCTTACCTACTGCTGGTATGATGCTATTAGCTACAAAAATTCCAGGAGCTATTTCTTTGTTTAAGATTATACTCTCCTTTTCTGTACACACGCTTATAGGTTTATAGGTCTCTGATCGTGCTGGTACACAAATGTCTGTGTTATAAACACATTTGGGCGTAATCGGCAGCACGAATTCATCAATTGCCATATTGAAAGTTGTTGTGTAAGTTTCAAAGTCTATCTTGCATTTGTATTTATCAAGTATATCCCGTCCAATGATCCCATCAGTGGGTATTGGGAAATCATCAGGTACCACGTGGAATTCGTGTTTTATGTGACGACTGTCAAAATGTAGACTCAAACTTGCCATACCAATACTTTCGATTGCGTCTAAAGTGATACCACTTAGCGTTGAAACATTTGTTCTATCTATACGTATGTTCAATTTCTTTCTGTTTACAAACTGATATTTATTGTTATCGAATCATTAACATTCGTTGAAAATGTGTAAAATTTCGGCCCACCTACTTTCCCTGTCTATCTCTACCTATATTCCTATTCACGTTAAAATTAGTATTGCTTCTGTTACGGGTAAAACTATTTTCCTCGCGGCCATTGTTGTAACCATAACCACATCTGTGGTGGTGCCTGCTATTATACTGGTTATTCTTCCGGGTGTTGTTATTGATATAATTACTATTACGGTTATTGTTATGCTGAAAATAATGACTTTTGTGAGTATGATTGCCTCGATTACTATTGTTGTGACCGTGGTTATTATCACGATTATTGTTCCTATTTTGAGGACTCCCTACTCTAAAAATACTGTTGGTAGCTCTGTTCCTTTCGGCAGTTATGCACTTCTCCACTGCCTCATTTAAGGTTTTGGGATTGCTCGCAATCAAGAGGTCTTGGAATTCACCCCCTTCAAAAAAACATTTAGAGCCATGCTCCCGCTCATTTTATATATAGCGTTTTTCTCTCCCTGTTTCGGGGTTTCAAGTGCCTGTTTCTCAAATGTACTTAATTGCTCTGAAAGTAAGGCTATTTTTTCCCTAAATGCACATACGTTGGAATTGCAATGTCGCAATGTACCTAATTCAGTTAAAACCTGTTGCAAAGTGTAAGGGTTGGGATACGCTGTAATTAAAGAATTCTTCAGTTCAGAAAAAGTTACTGGCCTGTTAGCTCGCCCTAGAATACTTCTAACATGTGCTGTGAACTTTAAACTAAACACGTAATTTACAAAAAGGCTTCTATCTTCTGTTCTCAACATATCGTGTAATAACTCAGCTTGAATCAAAAGATCCTCCAGAGCCTCGTAGGTTCCTTTAAAAGTCTATAGATTTTTACCCCTACCACTGTTATATCAAAATGTGCCATATTTTGTTTTTCAACAATATCTGGTTCCTCTGCAATCTCTTCTTCTTTATTATCTTTAACGCTCAAGGCTTGTATAAACAACCTTGATTTCTCATATAATTCTTGAAATTTTTCAACCAACGCTTTGTCGTCCTCGTTTGCTATAGCTTCCCAATATTTATCTATTTCCTTTCTTAACAATGCTATCCTTGCTACCTTTTCTTCCTTATACCGGAAAATGTAAACTCTGTCTTTACTTTTCTTTAAATTTGCTTCTAACTTCTGTAATTCAGTAATATATTCTTTAACATGTTCCATTAAATAAAAATATTTCCTTGTAATAAAGTATATATAGGTACTACTAAAAATAAACTAAAAAATAGAGAAAAAAATACAAACGTCGTTTCATGCTAGAAATGTTACAGATTATAAATACACCAACAGAACAAAGAATTAACTTTAAAATGGATACAGAAAATGTATCTAGCTCAAAATTACAAACATTTAATTTATAAAAACAAAACAAAAAATTTAATATTTTTTTGTCTTTGTAATAAATAGATTTAAGTAATTTTGTATTACACAAATATTACACAAAAATTTAATTATCAAATTTTTTTTGGATAATTTTTTATAATTTTTTTTCAAACAAATTTAGAAAAAGTTTTTATTGGTTTGTGGAAACAATAACTGTTATTATTAACTTTTAATTAAATATATCCCTGAAGAAACTTTCCATTGAGAAAGCGAAATATTGGATTCAGGAAATCATTTATATTTATTTTCTGGACCTAAAGCTTGAATAAATTATTTAGTCAAAAATAATAATAATAATATTATATCCAAAATTTAAAAAAATTTCTTTTTTCGATTTATTTTTTTACCTTTCTTTACTTATTTTTTTACCTTTCATAAATGTATGTAGAACTATAAATGGTAGCACTTGTAATGGTATGTATTAATGTACTATGTGAATGAATGAAACAGTCAAAGTAGCAGTGTAAGTCCGAGTTTCGAGTGGCGAACATTTGGAAAAAACATCTGCAATTCTTTTTCGTTTTTTCATCTTCCAATTCTGCAAAAATTGGCTAAACAAATACTGTATGTACCATCCAGCTCAGCTACAAGTAAAGGAGTTTTTTCAACGCCAGGAAGAATACTTGAAGAGATGTGAAACAGACTTCTTGGGAAAAATGTTGACAAAATTGAATTTCTGCATAAAACTATTTATCTATTATCTATTAACGCTAAAGTACAAGATCCTACTTAATCTTTATATTTTACACAGATTGCTTATGAGCTAGAAATTGAATGGTTTTAATCAAAATATTTTAAATATGTACAATCATAATTTTAAATTGCACTTAAAATTTTATTTTAACTACATATGTGTAAATCCTGCGTGAGAACCCTACACTCGTACGCGCTTTCACATTAATATATAAAAATTTTTTGGTCTTTTAAAAGAGGTACCTTCAACTTATGCATGGTGTTTAGTGGGATATAAGTTATAATTTGTTAGCAGGTATTTGTTGCGAAATAATTGATCACAAAGTTTTGTGACGCACGCTACAAAAAACGGAAGTAACTTTGAAAGGTAAAGTGTGTTATCGCAATTTTTAGCGAATTTTGCATAAGTACACATAATAGTTCCTAAAGGAAAGATGCATATCAGAGAATTCTAAAGTAACTTATTTGCAAGTCAAAAACTTCATTGTTTTTTATAAAAAAACGTGCGCCCTTTGTATAGTTCAAGTGAATTCAATGTTTAACAATATGGCTTTCTATCAGGCTATCTTAATTAACACTAAAGTAATGATATAAATACCTAAAAATTGTTAATTTCTGGTATGAAATTAGAAGATCTGAGGTAGGGTAGGAGTTGGTAATAATTTGTGCGTTAATGATAATCGAAATACATTTATTTTATTTATACAATTATACACTCCGTTGCATAAAAATAAAGACACTTGCTTTTTTCTAGTTTCTCTTTAGTTACAAATATTTTCTAAAAATTATAAGTACCTTTGGGAGAGTGATCTCTTATCGTGCAAAATTTAAGAGAACTGTTCATACTTTCGCAAACAATACTGACCTATATTTTAAACGTGCACTTCCACTGTAGTTCATTGCACTTCATATGACAACTGTTGCAATTGCAAAATTAAACTAAAAGAAATTAAATACAGTTTATAATTACTCAACTTAAGACGGTCGAAATTGGGTCATAAAATAAATTGTGCAGAAATAAATAGCTTTTGTTTGTTTATGCAATGAACTGCAGCAATAAATCAATTGAGTTATATTATGAATAAAGCAAGTTTAATGACATCAATAAGTTGGCAAATAAGAAGAGATTTTTAATAAACTTTGGTCAATTATTTTTTTGGACATCACCAAATCGTTGTGCTAGAATTAATTCACCAATCTCCACGCAACCAACAATCACTCTTCCTGGTGAACCACATTGAAGAAAACCCCGAATTCCTACACTGGAGCATTCCCCTTTAGGTAGCTAGGATCAATATTTCTCATCGAATCCCTACACTAGATTCGCCTTCGGGCAGCTAGGATACTTAACACTTCAAGCTGACAGAATCGCAGCTAGCAACAGGAGCTTCAATCGTAACTATAGTCCGCAACTTTAAAAAGGACTGAGCGATCAGGAAATCGGTTGCATACTATGAAGAAGGTCTCAGAAAGTTAGGCAGCGCGTGGTCGGAATTTGAAACAACGGACAACCAAATCCGATGCCTCGAGCAAGTTCCATTACACCACGACTATTTCATGAAAGATTAATAAAAAACATCTCAGAGCTTGTCGAAAAATACAAAGACACTTTTAAAACAGCTCTGAGGAAATTATCAATAGGGGAGGCAGTTCGGCAATCAATCACTGACAAACCCACAACAATAATCAAACCCGCTGGTGAGGTAGGGCGTACGGCATCTACAATAACCTCTTTAATAGGAAGACAAAACGTCTTGAAACAGTCTCTAAAGCGATTGCTAACAATGGATCCGACAGCAGAGAATATGACTCTAAAGGAAAAACTGTGGGACCAAATCCAGAATCTACATTTTAGCATATCGGAAACCACTCATGACCCCGTTCGAGAAGGATACAACATGAAGGCATACACCACATTAGAAGCGAAAATATTTGAGAAAGCTTCACAAGCGGCTTGAGAACCAACGAATGCATATGATCACCCTATTGGAGTACCGTTGCCCAAAATAACAATTCCAAAGTTTAACGGCGACTATCTTAAATGGAGGACCTTCTATGACCTAGTTGTGCAACTGGTAGGCAATCAGGCGGATTCCTGCAGTCCAAAAGATGTGGTACCTGAAGGCTGATGTAGCAGATGAAGTTGAAAGGCTCATAAGTCACCTTTCAGCGACTGCAGAAAATTATGAGACAGCATTGGACATGCTAAGAGAGCGATACGACAAAAACCGAATTCTCGTTGCATCATTAATACAGCAACTGCATGGCACGACTCAAGAATATCTGCATGAGTTACAAAACCTTGGAATTGACACTACATCCTGGAATCCAATTCTACTGCACCTGCTCGCAAAAAAACTTGATCGAAACATTCACAACCAATATGAAAGATCAATTACAAATCCAAAGCAGCTACAGCAAATCAAACACTTCTTAGCGTTTCTGGAAACGCGTTTTCTATCAATGAAGCCATCTTCGAAAATATGTGCAACAGCTGCATCAGCTAAAGTAAGTGATGCTTCCTGCATGCTTTGAAAAATTGGTTCTCACCAACTGTATCGCTGCGAACGGTTTCACCAACTCAAACCATACGACCGCTTAAATTTTACACAAAAACAAAAATTATGTGTAAACTGCCTGAAATCTGGTCACTCTGCAAAACAATATGCCTCCAGGGGTTGCACGAAATGGAACATGAAACATAACTATTGCATGTAGAAAACAAAAACTACTCGCCAAGCCTCAACCTTTGCAACGACAAAGGCAGAGGCTTCGATATCCCCTGCAATGCCAGTGTTCTCAACCAACTCAAAGGCTACTTCTTTAACTACACCAAGTCAACAGTCGTCATCGTCAGTTGTGATTCTTGGTACTGGAGTAGTTAAAATCAAAACTGATTCATCAGAAATTGAATGCCGCGCATTACTTGACTCAGGTTCCCAAGTAAACTGCATCACTGAGCGTCTAGTTAAACGACTCCCAATGCATCCGTCATCGGCAAACATTAGTGGAATCGGAAGCACCACCACTAAAACATAGCACCGAGTTAACATAGCATTACATTCTCGAATTAATGAATTCATAACACAGCTCGAATCATTTGTGCTTCCGCGCATTATTTCCCCCAGCCTGCACAATTCGTCAACATAAATGATTGGTCATTGCCCAAAAACCTGGTATTAGCTGATCCACATTTCAACCGACCAGTTTCTTCAGCTACTTTCAGTGGGACAAATCGAATTGTCTCCACAATTACCAACCATGCAGGATACTGTGCTTGGATGGATAGTTTCCGGAAAAATACAATTAACACCTCCAACACACCTTATTTGCGGAGCGTCCACAACTAATGACAGCCTTGAAGCTTCCATTGGAAGGTTTTGGGAACTAGACGAACTCAAGGCAACTTTATGCAGCTATGTCACTAGCAGAAAGAAAATGTGAAGAGTTTTTCCTACATCATACAACCCGGAACATAGAAAATCGATTTGTTTTGAAGATCCCATTAAAACAAGGCCATGAAATACTCGGGGACTCGTACCAAATCGCTCTGAACCGTTTTTTCTCGTTAGAACATCGACTGCAAAAAAACTCCGAACTGAGGAGCCAATATCAGAAATTCATGTATGAATACGAAACCATTAAACACATGACAAAGATATCACCAAAATCGATTCGCTCTCCAAACTACTTCATCACACATCATTGCGTTCTGAGGCCGGACAGCTCCACAACCAAATTAAGGGTTCTGTTCGATGCTTCAGCCAAAACAACATCTTTAAATGATATGATGTATACTTGACCAAGAATGCAATGTGAAATCTTTTCAATTCTATTAAGATTTAGACTTCCCAAATTCGTATTCTCAATAGATGTAGAAAAGATGTATCGGCAAGTTCTAGTTTCTCCTGACGGTGGCCGTTTTCAACTAATAAGATCTCGCGAGAATTTTCGATCCATTCTCCTATCACAATCCATACATACCAAATGGATGAGTTTCAGTACGGACTTGAATGAACTGAAAACACTAAAAATATCAAGACACATATTCAAAGGAGGAAACACAGAAGTTGTACAGTTACACATATTTACAGACGCATCAGAAAAGACTTACGGTGCAGTGGCCTACCTTCGATATACCATAAAAAATGGAACAGTGATGACACAAATGCTTTGTGCGAAATCGCGAGTAGCCCCACTCAAAACTCCATTGGAGCTCAGCTAGCAACGAGAATAATAGCTGATCTTCAGTTTAGAAACCAAGTTTGGTTGTGGACTGATTCGGAAATTGTGCTGTCTTGGATAAATTCAAAAGCATCACTCAACACCTTTGTTGCCAATCGGATTTCAATCATCTTAGAAAATACTGGAACGGAACAATGGCGGCACGTCAGCACCAAATGCAATCTCGCAGACGCATTATCTCGAGGAATTGCACCCAGCCACCTCAAGGATTGCTCTTTATGGTTCTATGCTCCCTTATTTTTACACGGCCAAGAAACAGGTTGATCACCGAAATTCAGGCCAAACCTCGCCCATCCAACAAATTTGGAGAGAAAAGAAAAGCAAGCTTTGGTGATGACTTCAACGGTACCCGAGTTCATCTATAAAATAAATCATAAGAATTAATTCTGGCGCCTTCAGCGCATTGTTGAATACATTTTACGATTTGTCAACAGTAGTATATTTGTGGGCACCAATTAGAATCTAATTAGATCTGGCCTCCTTATGGAAAAATACACGTATGTGCATTCTGACACACCAATTAGAATCTAATTAGATTTGGCCTCCTTATGGAAAAATACACGTATGGGCATTCTGGCACACCAATTAGAATTTAATTAGATTTGGCCTCCTTATGGAAAAAATACACGTTTGGGCATTCTGGCACACCAATTAGAATCCCACTAGATTTGACCTCCTTATGGGAAAAAATCACGTATGGGGAAAATACACGTATAGAGATACTTAGTCATATAATGAGAAAAATAAGATCATTCTGTTACACATGCATTCATATATTTTTCCATGTGTATGCTTTTACAATAAAGAGAAATTCAAATGAGATATTTTTTCGCACCATGTCAATGAGATTCTCATTTGAGTAGTTTTTATTAAAACCTAAAATAAGGGATTTACTATCCAGCACAAATTGATATAAAAGAACGTTCAGATTTTTTTGTTTATTATTGTTCTTCACAGTTACTTGAAATCACATTAAACAAAAGTTAAAGCAGCTTTTCGCATTAAACAAAATGGTAAGTATAGAGTTTTATAATATATTTAAAAAAAATTTTATTTATTATATTGATGCTTTAAAAAAAATACACAAATATTTATACATATTATATGATTGTTTTTTATTTAGATCTATCAACAGTTAATTAACATAGCCCAAGGAATAAAATCAGAGTCCACGAAAATTGATGATATTCCCTTAAATGAACCATTCAAAATTTCAAATTTTGAGTGGAAGGTTACACAATATGGATCCAAAGTCATAGCATATTTAGAGAACAATAAATGGTTTTATCTACCTCAAAGAATGGTTAAATATTTAAACAGAGAGGATCCTTACTTAGCCAATTGAATGAAAAAATTTGGATAATTATTTACAAAGGACGACAATTGCCAAATGCTTTTGCAATATTCGAACTAAACTACAGCTAATTTTTTTAATAAACAACAAGTTTTGTAATATTGTAAATCTGTATATTATAAAACAATAAATGTATATATGTGGTAATGTGAAGTAAATCTCGATTATGTATTTATTTTTGCACATGCGTAGACTTGCATTTTATTCGCTTTATATATTTATTTTTCATTTTAAGACATGCGTAGGCTTGCATTTTAAGAAAAAGTATAGAACAATTCAAAATTAATTGAAAAGTTAAACATGCATGAGCAAGAAATAAGGTAAAAAATATGCTGCATTATTTCCTATTTTATTTAATTTGTTGTTTTTAATCTTTCTATGAAAAGGTAGTAAAATTTAAACATTTGTTTGTATGGAAAAACTCTTAAGAACGAAAGACATGCGTATGCTTGCTTTCACTTATTTTTGTCGTAGTGTGTGGGTGCATTAACTATTTTTATTGAATGACACACATTTTTTTTCTACTTCAATGTTTAAATGCAATATTTTATCAGCCCATAAATGTGTTATGATGCTTTTGTTACTTAAGAAAAAATTCTATGGAAAATTTTCAAACAAGGGTGATTAACAGCATATGTGTATGCAGTAGTACCTCTAGAAAAGTATAAAATCAGCTATTTTTTCGAATAAAATTCTAGTTCTGTGAAATTATTCAACATAGTAAGATTTCTGTGAAATTATTCGACGTAAAAAGATTTATAAAACTTTAAACATGGAATGTAAAAAATATATTTGCAAAATATATAAATTAATTAGTTTTTCCACATGGAACAAAAAAAGACACTTTTTAAAACAACACAACGTTGTATTAAGAAAGCCTATATGGAAAACTCCGCTGTACCATAAAGTTATGAAGGCTAATTTGAAAAAAGCAGAATCAGAAGCAGCAATAATAACATCATCAGAAGCAACAACTACATCAGCAAAAGCAACACCAATAACATCATCTGAAACTGCAACATCAGAAACAACAACGATATCAGCAGCAACAAGAACAGCAATATCATCAGCAGAAGCAGCAGCAACAACAACATCGACAGAAACAACAGCAACAATATCATCAGAAGCCACAACATCAGAAACATATCATCATCTTCTCGATGGAGATGATGATATCTTTCTAAATATTAAATTATCGAAAGAAATTATTCACATTAGTGAAATAATTATGCTGCCTCCATTTGATGTAGCATCATACTTGGCGCTATATGATGGCCAAGATGAAGTATTAATGGAGGCAGTAAATAAAATTCCGCTAGCCTAGAAAAACTTATAATTGAATAAATAAAAAAATATACATATATAAAAATTAAAATGTATGTCTTTCACTAAATTTTATTATTTTTCTTTTTTATTAATTAGATTTTTTGAAAATTACAATTTTTACATTTGCTAATATTAGATATGTTGTAATAAAATTTCATAAGTGTGGTTGCTTCTTTCTCTATTTCAATATTACGTATCCTATGTTATACACATAAACAGGTATCTGGTCCACATGTCTCATTTTCATTAGAGCAACAGCAATTGTCATAATGCTCTCCATGTTTATTTATCGTTGTTTAAAAATTATTTGTCCCTTCTAGATGTGATTGAATATTCATGAGTTTATATTTATCTTCATCGGAAATAATATGGGAACACCGTTTTAAGAAATCGTACATATCTTTTAGAATCATCCTTGTTAATGAGAATGACTACATATGTAGACAAAGTGTTTGTGAATAAACCTTAATGATGTTAGATTAGATATTTATACCATTTTTTAATTTATTGATATCTACAATAGTTTTCTTATTTCATTTGTGAGGGGGATATATTCAAACATGTATAATTAAGCAATAAGCAGACATATTAGCGGGGATATTTTTTTAAGCTTTTATTTCAATCCGTATGTCGATTGGTCCAGTTTTGATTAATTCATTTTGATGTGTTACATCCAATACAACTATTGGAACCAAAGCTTTAAAATTTTCTCTTGTTAATAGTGGTTGAGGATCGCGTGAATAATAAGTTGAGTGAAACTTTAAATACATATCATATAGTATGGCAAAACGATTTCTATCAAATTTTAGGTGTAGATCATCATAGGGATATGTATCAGAGTTAAGATGTACTTTTATATCTGTCAAATCACAATGTTGAAATTTGTTGGCACTGTTTCGAAGACTCAAAAGTAGGAAACGTGGTCTTTCGTTTTCACTGGCTAACTTAACATTCCATAAAACCGTTGTACTTTCTGGAAGTGACGGGTAGTAATACATATCCCAACTTCTGAAAGATATATTTAAAGGATGGCGATTGTTAATTGTTTTAAACATCTGCAATTTATAAGCGTAAGCAAGTTGAATGTGTGGTATTTTCCAAGAAATGTTTAAAATAGATAACTTAGTTTTTTCGGTTGATACATTAGATTTTAAAACTTGTTTATCATCTTTAGATCGCAAAAGAATCAATTCATGTTTAGAATTAACTATTATTTTATTAAAATCTTCAGCAAATCCAAGTAAGAATTTTAGTGGCATACAGAAATTGAAATAACCGTCTACAAGTGTAAGATCATCATTATTAAGTGGCGACCATCCTGCATTTACTAGATTATCACTTTCTGATTTATTCAGCGACAAAGTTTTTTAATTCTGTTGCAATACCCAAATGACGTGTACGATAAATTTCTACACCATTGATTTCATATCGAATTTCGTCAAACAGATGTGCAATACAATTGTTTAAGAGACGTATAGATGTGGAAGCTGTTGAATCTTCCTTTGTTGCAAGTCCTTCAATGTATAGAAGACTTTCGCTTGGTAAAACATATAAATCTTAATTTTGAATTGTTATACGAATTTCATCATTATTTTTGAATGACTGTAGATATGATGTGTAGCTGTGATACTCCTTTTTTATAATTGAACTATCCAAATGTGGTTTTTGAAAAATATTAATAATATAACTCATTTTATAGAATTTTTCACGCTCGATAGCTATAAGATTAGCTCTATTTTTTTAATATAAATCCCAAATTTATTAAAAACTTTTTATTAACTTCACTAAGAGTGTTACTTAGTTCAGGCTTAATACCTTTGATTTTTCTTTTATACTTTTCTAATTGACTTTCACAGCGCGATGACTTTTCTGCTTTGTATTTCGTTGTTATTGATGCTAGAATGAAGTCGGACTTATTTGCAACTCACTTTTATTAAATATAATCATTCTCTCATAGGCTTTAAATGTAATCTTATTGTTATTTTTTCCCCGCGAAAATTAATTAAATTTCCGTTTTGATCGACGACTTTCAAAACAAGACTATTAACTGATTTTGAATTCACGTTAAGTGAAAACTGATGTAAAATATGTGCAGACATGTTATTTATATATGATCCGCTTACAATATTACATTCAACGATTATTGTATTTATTTTTGTTATATCTATTGTTTTATCCGAGTAATGATCAATATCTGGTTCTAATACTCTTTCGCTGAAGCCCAATAAGGAGCCGATAGAGTTCTTTTTATTGAAATAAATGGAATTAGTTGTGCTTTTGATGTATGTTTGTAATGTATTATAATTTGCTTGTATGTCAAGGGTTCCTTTCTCATTCAGATTATGATATTCCTTTCTTAGTAATTCAGCTAATTCATATGATCCAACAGGAATTTCTATTTCATGATTGCCAATATGAAATAAATTGTTTTCTACATCAACATTCGGAATTGAATGATATGTGTCAAAGCTTATTAAGCCACAAACATAATTTTCATTTAGTTCCATTGGTGGAAAATAGTATGCAACCAGATATGAAGAGCTTCCGTTTAATGTGAGTGTTATTGACATTTTAAAGACTGATGAATGAATGAATTATTAATAACAACTGTTATGATTTTTATGATTCATTGCTTATATTAATCCAAGAGTTATGTTCTGATGAAAATCCTAGCCATTTTACATAAACCTTATTCCTTTTTCGTTTTAAAACTTTTTCTACTAAATATGTGTCTGGAAATTTAGTTCTCATTAGCTCGGGCTCGTAAAAACCACCTTTAATTTCATGACCTTAATAAGTATTAGGGTTTGTATTTTTTATAGTTTTAATTTTAAATATTTCTGTAGTCCAGTTTGGTGTGTAACCTTTTTCAAATGTATGCTTATATTTACTTATTCGAACATTATCATTCACTTTAAACTTGGGTTTTTTAAATATTTTTAAATTGTTGTAAACGGTATCCAATAACAATTTTTCTTTTGAAGAATTCACTTCATTAGGTGTCATCTTTATTGTTCTGTGATATGTGTTATTATATTTGTCAACAAGGTCTTGATATATGGTTATCCATTTATATGAACCCTGATAGCTAAACTCTTTCCACATCATTCCTTTCAAAGTTCTATTAAATCGTTCTACTATGGATGCCTTTAGAACACTATATGTTGAGTAGTGATCAATTTTGTTTGATTGCATCAGTTGATGAAACTGATTATTGAAAAATTCTTTACCATCATCTGTTTGTAAATTTCTTGGTTTTCGATTGTTATTAGTGAAAATACTCCTCATAGCATACGCTACACTCAGTGAAGTTTTATTTTTTACTGCAACCCAAGCAGTGTTGCCGTTTTGGTACTTTTGGACCAAAATTGGTCCTTTTTTTTAGACATTTAGAATTTTGGTAACTTGGTAAGCTAATTTACGTTTTGGTAACTTTTGGCTACTTTTTCCAAATATTTAAAAAATTCCTTAATGTTTCATTGTTTTGAGCATATTTTATTGTGATTTTACTCACAACTTCGTATACAGTTTTATGCCTAAGATTTCTCATTATGAATATGTTTGGTCTGCCAAAAATGAACTTTAATTAGTGCAATGTGCTTGACTTAAGACTGTGTCTGAAATTCAGACTTCTATAAATATATATATTTCTTAAAAATAAATAAGTCATTTAATTTGTTATGAACAAAAAACCATTACTCAGTATTTTCAAAATGAAGTACCTTATGCCAACATAACATGTTGCGATAAACAATAAATATAAATAAAATTATTTATAAATTATAATACGTTATGTTTAAAAAAATAAATTTACGTACACAGTAAAAAGTTTTGGTTTGATTTTAATGCCGAGCCGGTGTGTATATATAACAAATCCAAAAAAGAATTAAATTTATTCCAAAATAGTATATTTGTAATCTTAAATGGAGTTAAAACAATAAACTTTTTCGGAATTAATTGTAAATTTAATTCCAAAGTAGTTTAGAATGAAAACTGCTAAGTTATAAAAGTTCTAAAAGTAAACCAAAACTTTTTACTGTGTAGTCATTTTACATAAATTTTCAAAAAGTGTTATCAAAATGTAATTTATTTAAAAAAAAAGTACTTTGAAAATTAAAATACATAATTAATATGTACGAATTGTTTGTTTACAATAAAAATTATTTAAAAACTTTTACAGTTGTAATTTTTTTTACAAAAATATAGCAAGACAAATTTTGGTACCTTTTTGGTAACATTTTTGTATCTTTTTGGTCCCAAAAAATGTTAGTCTGTGGCAACACTGAACCCAAGCTTTTTTTGAGTAGGTATTTATTACTGTTAGAAGATAACGATATCCATTATTATATAACGCATAATTCCCCATTTCAACCAAATCAGCTTGCCATAAATCATCAATTCCTTTCATTATAACTCGTCTTCTTTTAAAATTTTTTCGCGCTTGTTTGTGAAGTTCATTAACTATTTCTCTTTTATCCACGTTCATTTTGTATATGATTATTTTTTCTATGTCATTCTCATATATATATTCATATATATATATATATATATATATATATACATATCTTATAAAATTTTGTTTATTTAGCCGTCTTAATTTTAGGCCATTCAAGTTTTCGTTTTTTCACATCATCCACATTAGTGTTTTTATCAATCCGTTTAAAAATAAAATCATCAATTTTATTAAATCTTTCTTCTATGTTTTTTATAAAGTCTTTATTTGAAGAGTATATTTGACCCTTCACAGCTTTTTCAATAAGTGCAACATCTTCATCAATATTTTTTTTTGTTTTCTTGTGATATTTTTATATCACTCCTAATAATATTTAATTGTGAGTCATATTCATTTTTAAGTTCTTCTATGCTAATCCATTTAAAAATATAGGCTTCAATCTCATTTAGTCTATTTTCGATTTTATTGGAGAGGTTCATATTTATATCATGGAACTGATCCTTTATAATCTTTATAGTAGTATATATCTTTTGTTATGTTATTGATTTCTAAATTATGTTGGGATATCCTTAATTTTGAGTTATTTAGATTATGCTTAATTGAACTTTCACCAAATTTATTTATATGACTCATTTTTAATATATTATGTTAGCTTCTCTTAATTCTTCAATGATGGAAATTATTTCATTTCTGTGATTATTATGACCAGCACTTTCCGACGAAATAAGTAAACGCATTCTGTCAACTAATTCATTTGGGTCATCCCAATATATATAGCTAGGCTTACGATTGTCTACAGATTTTAGCGATAAGCCACTACCTTTTGTAAAAACATTTGTTTTAGTATTAAATAAATTTTTTATTATGCGAACATATTTGAACGCTCGTGTACCTTTAATTTGAGCTTTTGATTGATATTGTCGTTTATGTGCATTTGTATTTATTAAAATTTCTTTATATTTTTTTAAATCATTTTTATTGTAATGTAGGGGTTTTGAATGAAATAATAATTCAAATAATCCTGGAGTCAGTGTTCCAAGTTAAATTCCCTATTTGAATTGAGTTATCCACATTAAAATTTAGCACATTATTTGCATAGCGCCATTTTCCACTTTCATCTATGTTGAAACCATAAACTTTATCTATCGTTTTGTTAGTCAGGAGCAATTCTATATTTTCGGCTAGTGACGATTTTTTACTACCATTTAACGCTTCTTGATCATAAGCTACAGCATCGTCATAATTATCAGAGCTATTATCGGATGGTAGTGATGGAAGTTGTGAATCTGTTATGTCATCATTTGACTGAAAATCATCTGATTGATAATCATAAATTTTTTCAATTTTCTTATTTGAAGGTTTTGTTATATTTTTGAATGACTCGTGCAATAAATCATCTGATTGGTAATCAGCAATTTTTTAATTTTTTGTGTTTAAAGGTTTCGTTAGAGATTTAAATGTATCATCTAATAAATTGTCTGATTGATAATCATCAATTTTTCTAATAATCTTTTTCAAAGGTTTTGTTATAGGTGTAAATGTACTTCATTTAATTTAATATTTTTTAGTTTTTCCTTTAAAATCACCCTTGTATTAACAATATCTTTTAATATTTTATTATTACTCATATCGATCTGATTTATATCTGAAATCAATAGGGCTTATATCTGATGTCGAACTGCTTTATATCTGATTGTGAACTGTTTTATATGAACTGCTTTCTATCTGCTATCGACCTGCTTTTTATCTGATTATAAACTGTTATGTATATGTTTGTTAACTACTCCATATATTATTGTGAACTGCTTTTCTAACTATTCATGAAGTGATTTATATATCTTCCTTACAGTTGTATGAATTCATCAAAACCTTTCCTATATCGCCCTTTATTTATCAAATCGTCCTTATTGACAACCATGAATCCATATTTATCTTTCCAACACTCACTACATATATCCGTAAATTCTTTAAATGACATATCTCCAATAATATGATCATTATATATATGACGCAAATTCATTTCGTCCTGTTTAAATATTATTATCATATTCGCATTATCCCGAATAAGATGTTTGGGAATTTTCGTATATGTTTGACATAAATAAAAACAATCTATATTCTTATGTCTACCCATGCAAAAGTAATCTCTTATAGCCCCCTGTTTTCAACATATAACATCATCAAAGATTATTATTGAATAAGGGATGGCTTCAGTCGGGCTTAGAACTTGCTAATTTTCCGCAAATGTAAAAATATTTATTCCGTTTATTGGGTCTATCAATTTCTTTAGATAACAATATTTTGGTTGATACAAAGATTTTGAATATATAACAAAACCTAATCATTTAAATTTTTAGTGTCAATCATATGTTGTAGACTTTCTGTTATAAAGTGCGGACGTGTTTCTCTGTCTCAATTGCTACTGTTTCTTGAATAATTTTTATTACAAATATTTAAATAAATAAAAGATCTCTAAATAAATAAATAAATTTTAACAAATAACAAAAACCAACATTTGTTTCGTTTTTTTTTACAAACATCCAAGAATATAATAAACAAACACACATATTTAAAAAAAGCAACAGACCCAAATCAAAAAACATAGTCAAAGAATAACAAAAATATGAACAAGGACAATTGTACTTAAACATCACAAAAAACACCAACAAGTTCTCGTGTAATTAAATATCAGTTCTTTATAAGAATTACAACAACACCCACGACGACAACAACCACGCTTAAACAGATAAATCCAACTTAAACAGTAAAATCAATACAAACTACTCTCAGTAAACTTTATATTATTATTAAATGTATAATCTCAGAAAAAATAATAAGATAAGCACAAAAAAGATCACCAAAAAAATTAAAGCAAAAACCCTTAACAGTAGCAACAACAATAATATGGAAACTAACGGACAAGAGAACAGAGCTAATACTTCCTTAGGTACTCCTATCATATTAAAAAATTGTAATGTAAGAGAAAGTTTAAAAAACTCCCTCTTTGGCGATCAGCACTTAACAGCAACAGCATCGCCTTTTAAGTTAGTAACCATGATGGATCGGCGATTTGAGCGACAAACAGAGCAAATTGAAAAGCTATTGGAAAGCAAGCTGACCCAATACAGAGAAGAACTCTTGACAAAAGACTTAGTCAATATAGAGAGGATCTCTTTAATGATCTAGGCAAAATAATTTACAATATAAAAACTGAAATTAAACAAGTTAATGAAAGAGTGTCCAGTCTAGAAACTGCTGCGGGCCAATTTTAGTCTATGCATGATGAAATTATATCTTTAAAAACGAAAATTAAGCACCAAGAAAATAGTGCAGTGGCATGCGAATTACGCCTTAATGAAATACCATATAGTGAAAACGAAAATTTAATGGATTACTTCAGCTCGATTTGCAGCACTATAAAAACTTCTATTCCTGCTATTAAAAATATATATCGTCTGCAAAATCAAAATAATAAATATGACAACTACTCAAAAGATGCAGTCATAATAGTAAAAATGTGGTCCCCTTACGACAAAAATTCTTTCCTGAAATCGTTTAGAAATTTTAGGAAAACCAACAAAAATTTCTCTTTTCGCCTAAGACATCTTGGCCTTGACTCTGATAATAAATTTTTTATTAATGAGAATCTTACGAAAACTAATTTTCAAATATTGCGTGCTGCCATTCGTCTTAAAAAGAAAAAAGTCATTCATAGTGCTTTTTCAATGCGAGGTTTTATATACATCAAACACAGTAGTGATGATAGACTCGTACAAATTGATGAGATTAGACATTTGCATGAATTATTTCCTGGTGCGAATGTATTGGATGATGCTCAAAACCAAAAAGATGCTCGTTATACACAACATGCAACATAACCAATATAACTTGGCCAATCTACTACTGCTATGTAAATTACGTATTATTATCTTATTACTAAAATTCGTAAAAGACACTGATTTTTTAATTAACAATTTTGTAACAAATTCATACCTAAACCCTTTTTTAATTCTATTATATCAACACAACTCTGTTTTAAATTTTAAAGTATTTTTTTACATCTTAGCATTTTCTCTTTTGCACGCGTTGCTAAATATAGTGATAAATGTTCGACTTAAGTAGCTTTAGTTCCACTGACTGTACGTATAATATGCTCAGGGTTCTCTGCAAACATAAAGCTGGTTTAAAAATTGTGCACTTAAACGCTCAAAGTTTGAATAATAAAATGGACGAGTTTAGATATATTTTTACCTCATCGGGTATAGATATTATCTGTGTTTCTGAAACATGGTTTCCGTTAGATGTGCATGATCATATGTTTAGTTTATCAGGATATAAAATTTTTCGATCCGATAGGATAACTATTGCTCATAATGTTGCAACTAGAGCTAGAGGAGGAGGAGTTGCTGTGTATGTTCGTAATGGGATAACATGTAGAGAAAAAATAAAAACTATAATTGGGAGTGAAATAGAATACTTGTTTCTTGAGATAGGAGAAAATTGCTGTTGGGTAGTGTATACAGGGCAAGATCTAACATGGATGTTAACCCATTCACTGCTATTCTTATGGACATATCTGTTCAATATGACGATGTTGTTATTGTTGGGGACTTTAATAATAACCTATTAACAGACAACCCATTAGTAGAACCTATGAGTACTATGGATCTTTATCCCGTAAATACTCAAAACCCAACGCATTTTCACACCACTTCCAATAGTTTGATTGATTTGATTTTAGTTAATCATAAGTCCAGGGTGCTCTTATATGATCAGCTTTCTGCACCAGCTTTCTCAATGCATGATATGCTCTTCTTAACATATGACCTGGCTGTGAATAAAGGCGACACATATTTTTCGTATCGTGACTTCCGCAACATTGATCATATCGCGCTCAATTATTCAATCGACAACATATCTTGGAATCAGATTTATACTTTAGGTAATGTCAATGATCAATTAGATTTTATTCAAAAAAATACAAAGTACTTGTTTGATTTGTGCGTCCCAATAAAAACCAAACTAGTAAGAGCCAATCAACAACCTTGGTTTAGTCATGAAATAAAATTTTAATAAGAAAACGTGATGCTGCTTATACTCGCTGGAAAAGATTCAAAACTAGTGATCTTGAAGCTATTTATAAATCTGCCCGGAAAAATGTCACTAAGCGTATTAAACATGAAAAATCTTTGTTTTTTCAAAGAAAGTTTTCGGCCGCTATTGATAGCAAATCTAAATGGAAAGAAATACGTAAAATTGGTGTAGGGCAAGACAATGCTGTTTCTGGAAATCATGATGTTGATGTTAACATTCTGAACAATAAGTTTGTTAATTTTAGTGTCCCACCACCTACATCTTCCATTTATGACAATCTTTGCTACGTTCCAGTAAAAAATCCGTTCAGTTTCCGCTGTGTTGACCAGCTTGAGGTCCTCGAATCTATTTCAGCAGTTAAATCCAATGCAGTTGGAATTGATGATATGAGTCCAATTTTCCTGAAAGCTATCACTCCGAAGTTGTTACCCTACTTTACTTATCTTTTTAATTCTATTTTAACGACATCCTGCTTTCCAGATGCATGGAAACTGTCAAAAATTATCCCCATTCCTAAAGCAAAAAATGAATTTCGACCAATATCCATTCTTTCTTTTCTTTCCAAGGTTTTTGAAAATCTTGTCACCAAACAAATGTGCAAGTTTCTGTCTTTAATGAACTTACTATCCGATAGGCAATCAGGTTTTACGAAAGCTAGAAGTTGCATTACGGCTCTGGTTGATGTTGTAGAAGATCTTAGATCAAAACTGGATGAAAATATGGTAGCTTTTCTAATACTTCTTGACCACACTAAAGCGTTTGATACCGTTGACCACATAGTTTTAATAAAAAAATTACAGAAGTTATTTTATTTCTCTGACTCGGCTTGTAATCTTATATACTTATATCTTAACAATAGATCTCAAATAGTCCATCTAAATGGACATAGATCACACCCCCTCAACATCAATAGGGGAGTTCCACAGGGCTCCATACTTGGGCCTCTGCTCTTCTGTTTGTATATAAATGACTTAACCGATATTCCAATTAATAGTAAAATACACATGTATGCTGATGATGTGCAGATTTACCACTGTACCAAACTTGAAGATATTGAACTCTCTGAAAGCACTATTAATAATGATCTTAACCTTTAAATCACCCTTGTGTGGAAAACCACACAAACTGAACCATGTTTATACGATAAACCAAAAAATTTTTGGGGTATACTAAAGAAATTTCCTGACTTTGTTAACAATATCAATTAAGCACAGAAAACACATTTTTTTATTAAAAAATATTTTTTAGTAACGAAATATTTCAAAACTTACGTAAGTTTCCCTCGTGTGTGGTTTTCCACACATATGTGGTTTCAATGTAATTTGCACTAGAGACAACATTTTCTGTCGTCAAGTGTGAATATTTTTATATTGTTGCGAACTTCATAAAGTGAATGCTTATATAAAAACTAGACACAAGCTTTATGCTTTGTTGTTGATCGGCAACAACAACGCAGCAACGAAGAAGTCAGTGTCTTGTTTGCTTTGAGTGCGAAAGTTTCTTGAATAGAGCGCAGAAATTCATTAGAATAGTGTAAAATTATTATTTTGTGATTCATAATTATAAAATGACTAGACCAAAATATCTCACCAACGAAGAACTAGAAGCAATTTTGAATGTTTCTGACGATAACGAATTTTCTGATAGCGAAGATAATTACTCGCCGGAATCAAACTTTGAAACAGAAATATCTGAAGATGATTCGGATTTTTGTAATCAAAATCAGGACACTGATGCAATAGAAATGCTACTGGCTGATATAGGGGTGGATCAATTATTTCTCTCGAAAGACGGCACAGCTTGGAGTCCCCAGCCAGTTCAGGATCGCTCCGGAAGATTACGGAATGAAAATGTAATAAATTTGCACCCAGATACAACAAGATATGCAAGAGCACGTGTCGACGGCATCAAAGATGCTTTTATGTTGTTTTTTCCATCGCCTATTGAAAAGATTATCCTAAAGTGGTCAAACATTTATGCAAAGGCAGAATGCCGAAATAGTTATATAGAAATTGATTCAGACTTGCTATATGCATATATTGGTGTTCTAATTTTGGCCGGAGTTTACAGGTATATTGTTTTTGAATGCATTTATGTTATGGTTTAGCTATACTTACAATATATTAGATCAAAGAATGAAACGATGTTGGATTTGTTCGATGGTGAATATGGACGTCCCATATTTAGAGCGATAATGTAAAAAAAAACATTTCAATACATGAATCGTGTTATTCGTTTTGATGACTTTATGAGTAGACGTCAAACCAGCTCTACTGACAAATTTTCTCCAATTCGTGAAATATTCGACAAATGGGCCGAGTTATTGACTCATTATTTCAATCCATCTGAGTGTGTTACAGTTGATGAACAATTGCTTGGATTTCGTGGACGCTGCAAGTTTAGGCAATATATGCCTTCTAAGCCTGAAAGATACGGAATAAAATTTTGGCTCTTGGTTTGCTCTGAAACGTGCTACGTTTGGAAAATTCAGCCGTATTTGGGTAAACCTGTTGGTAGTTTGCCTGAAAAAAATCAAGGGGAACGTGTTGTTTTAGAGTTAGTTCGCGGACTTAAGGGCCACAATATAACAATGGATAACTTTTTCTCATCCTACCAACTTGGACAAAAGTTGTTGTCCCAAGGTTTAACAATGGTAGGTACTATGCGTAAAAATAAAAGAAGCATACTCCCAAGATTTACTGATCCATGAACCATCTGGAGCTCAGCAGAGCTCGTCTCAATCTTTTGAAATTCCTTCAAAAAAGCAAAAAACTATTCCTCCTATAATCGAAGGAAAATCTCGATGTCATATATGTTATAGCGAAAAGTCAAAATATAAAAACTATATTCACCAAACGATGTGCTGTTTTTGCAAAAAGGGCGTTTGTAAGCGTGCCCATAACCGCAATGTTTGTGAAAAATGTATTGAACATAAATTAATATAAAATAAAATATATATTCCATTAATACTCATAAATCATGACTTTGATTGAAAAATAACGATGTCCCTTCAGCAAAATACATAGATATTGCATATGTGTGAAAAACCACACACGAGGGTAACTAACGTAAGTTTTTTTGAGGGTGATTTGAGGGTTAACAATATAAATAATTGGGCCAATGCCAATGGACTTTGTATTAATCCCATTAAATCCAAATGCATTGTGCTTTCTAAATCAAACAGAATTGATATTAGCATCTCCATAAAGGTTGATGATAAAGATATTAATCTTGTAAGTTCTGCATCCAACCTAGGAGTTACTTTTAATAACAGATTGACTTGGTCTAGTCACATTAATGTTGTAGTGGGTAGAGTGCAGTCAATGCTTCGAAACTTATGGGCTGTTAAAGATTCAACACCTTTTTCTATACGTATGCTATTAGCGAAAACATACCTAACTCCAGCACTTTTGTATGGTTGTGAACTATTTGCAAACTGCGATAGTGATGATTTTCGAAAACTTAAAGTTGCATACAATAACATTGCAAGATACATATTTCAAAGGAGCCGTCGTGATCATATTTCCTTATATTCTTACCAGATTTTTCAGATGGAATTTGAAAATTTGCTAAAATATAAATGCCTAGTTTTTTTGCATAAAATTATTACATCTAAACAGCCTCCATATTTATATAACAGGATTCAATTTGCCAGATCCAATCGAGGAAAAAAGATTATTCAAAAAAAATATAGAAGCCTTCTGTCACAACGTCAATTTTTTATATACAGCACAAGTCTTTGGAACGCCTTACCGAATTGTATCCAGAACATTAGCAACGCAAACACATTTAAAAGAGAGTTAATGAAAATGTTTACGTAATAACCTTACTATTATGGATGTACGCATCATGTTATTGTTTTTTATGTTATTGTTTTTTTTATTATACCATGTATTTTACTTAGTTGTATTTTATTTATGATTTTTGTTAACTATTAATTTTTTATTGTTATAAACTTTGTAATTTTTTCTGTTGCTATTCATTGTGCTCTAGTCAATAGCACTCTCATTTATAAGATTATTATCTTGTTGTGCTATATTGCAATTAAATAAATAAATAAATAAAAAATAAATAAAATAAATATTAAACGTATATAATATACATAATTAAAAGAAAAAAAATGAGTATAAACTATAGCAAAGGAGTTAAAAATAATCAGTATAATTTTGGAAGTGGTTTTGTAAACAAATTAATAAATAAATTACCTGTTGAACTGCATTTACCTGGTTATCAGTTTTGTGGACCTGGAACAAAACTTGAAAAACGTTTAGCGAGGGGTGATAAAGAGATAAATTTGTTAGACGCAGCTTGTAGGGAACACGATATTGCATATTCACAAACAAACGATATTAACAAAAGACATAAAGCCGATCAAATATTAGTTGAAAAAGCTTGGAAACGAGTACAATCTAAAGATAGTGATTTCAAAGAACGAGCACACGCTTGGCTCATAACAAACACTATGAAATCAAAAGTTAAGTTGGGGTTAGGTATAAATCATATAAAAACTCGTAAATCCAGAAAATCTCAGAAGAAAAAATGTAAAAAGAGAAAAGCATGTGATAGAAAATTGTTTTCAACAACTGTTAAAAATACTCTAAAGCTCTTGAGAAACGAAAAACCAAACAATTTAAATGCCGCTGTTAAAATTGCGCGAAAAGCCGTTACTTCAAACTTTAAAGGGAAGAAGAGAGCTAATATTGCTATACTGAGAGTTATACCAATGCCAAAAATTGGTGGATTTCTTCCAATTATTCCAATCCTAACAGCTTTGTCAGCACTTGGAGGTTTGGCTACAGGTGGGTCATTTATTATTAAGGCTGTTAATGATATAAAAAATGGAAAAGAACAACTAGCAGAGGCTACTCGACATAATAAACACATGGAATCAATTGCTATGGGAAGAGGTCTATATCCAAAACCATATAGAACTGGATATGGTCTGTACTATAAGCCAGCTCTAAAAAACTTTTAGATAAGCTACCCAATCGACTGATATAGATTTGATGAAATATGGTAAACAACTAAGTAAATTTAGAGGAGTTTTTATGCGTGACCGTTTCCCTAAAAACCATTACTTCAAGAATGTGGTATTGTTAATTTAGATAATTTTCAAGATCCTGGAACTCATTGGGCAGCTTGTTATAAAAATCGCAACTATAAAGAGTATTTTGATAGCTTTGGAAACTTACAACCTCCAATTGAAGTAGTTAATTATTTAAAGAGACCTATTGAATATACTTATGAGCGAAAACAAAACCTTAATACATTTAATTGTGGTCACCTATGTCTAAATTTTTTATTCAATAAATATAATTTGAAATAAATAAAACACAAATAGTTATATTTTTATATTTAAACATAAATACATAATTAAAATTTTATTAAATTTTTTCTTTTTGTTTCATACTATACTCGTTTGAATTCAGTTGTAAAATATGTAAATATTAATAAATAAATATTATATTATTATATTGATAAATATATAATAAATATTATACATATGAGGGAGGGGTTGTTATCGAAGCAGTCCACAAGTGTAACGGGACCCTTTTTCGATTCCCCTCCTTTCGTGCCTCAGTAGTTGATTGTTCAGTCCACCATTGGGATAGATCTACCAATCCCTGAGACACGCGCTAATATCAGCGTTTGCTCTGGACTTTAGTGATTTCTGGGAGTCAAATTGTAATTATCGACTTCCATTTTTATCACCGGTGTCCATAGTAATTGCTAGCATATGACATAGACTGAGATGTCCACCCATATAGACTCTACAACTAATATGAATCGACCCGGTGGTTCTGAGTCTAACTCATGTGCTAACCAAAGCTAAAAATATAAAAAAATTAACAATCAATTTCCATTAACAAATTATCGTCAGCAGAATCATTTATAAATTGGTCTATACAATCAGGTGACCTTTGATTGTCTATATGATCGATTTCCATTAGAAAATCGTCATTGCTATCGTTTATAAATGATTCTTGATAATGCCCCCAAGCAAGGGTTTTTACACTATTATTGCACACATATCTTTTGTTGTCTAAATAACTTAAAGATACCTTATTTATTAAAGACGTATATAAAACATGTAGTTTTGACTTAAAAGTATACATACTTCTATAATAGACTTTCTTATTATACAGACAGTTTTTGTAATCTAATAAACTTAAATTTCTAGATACATTACTTTTTATACCCTTAGCTTTCTTGACTTCATTCATATCTTCCATTTTGTATGAGTACATTTTCGCTCTCAACCCCACAAATTCCTTCATTACCCTACCATTATTTTCATCCTTCATCATACCTAATATTTTTTTATTTTTTTGTGGAATACCAACTTTATTATTCGCTTCATCAAACTTTGCATCAATATCGTTTATTATATCTTTATAAAAATCATCAGTTTCGATTGTGTATATGAACGAATCGGTATCCACATAATTCAGCTCTGCTTTGATATTATATTTTGGTAGTATATAACCATAATGAAAGTTGTACATCTTCCACTTTGAAAGTTCTAGTATTGTAAAACCTAAATAAATTGGTTTATTATAAAACGAATAACTTCTGTTTAGCTCCACAGCTATCATATTTTCCTCAAATATGCTGAATGAAAGAAATTCTGGTTTGGCAATAAGGATACGAGCACCCATTTTCCTACCCACGCTTTCCCACTCATTAACAATTTTAACATTCTTACGCTTGTCAACGTTTTCCATTGTTTTACCGTATACGGCATTATTTAATAATTTGAAGACATTTTTTTCAAACGTGTTTTGGGCGTTAGTTCTATGTAAATTATTTAATGAAATATATGGCTTTAACCAAGCTGATTACTTAAATTTCAAAATTCGATGAATTTTTACTAACTTTAAACCGTATTTTAAACATTGTTGTAAATTTTTATAATATAATACATATCCATATTTATTATTTAAATCAACAATTAATTTCTTTTCTTTAGAATTTGGAGGATTTTTATTTTCGCTACAAAAAGGTAAATTATTATGAATATCATGAATTTGTAATGGATGCAACAAATTAACTTCTAATATATATCCAGTAGCTGAGTCTTCTGGTATACTATCCAGACAAAAGTTTTCAATATCTGTTTCCCACTCAAAATTACCTTCTGGTAGCGCTTCAGACATTGCCCAACCATACAAATTATTTGCATCTAAATACATTAAATACTTAGATGGTAGATTCTCATTGTAATCATTCATGTATTTGTTGTTTGCAATAGAATGCCGTTGAGAGCACTGTACTATTCCTCCTCTTATCCCCTTTTGTATAAAATGAATCATTTCTATGTCTATCAACAACTCTAATTTAATATCTGTTATTTTTAACATCGCGTCCCAAGAAAGTCCTGGGGCTGTATAGTAATGACAGGGGTCTAATTTATAAATATTTTTGTTAATAAATCTAAAGTTTTCAAAAACATCTGTTAACAACAAAACATCAGTTTTCAAATACAATAATAAATAATCTTCTAAAGTTGTACACTCAAACGTACTCCATACTTCTTTAGAATGGGCGTAATCTTCTTGAGAACAGTCTTCATCAGTTAATTTATTATAAAAGCTCTCTATATTCGGCAAAGAAGTTTCTTTAAGTTTTTCTATAGTATTTAAATAGCTGTATGGAAAGACACCTTTTCTAATAAGCAAATTAAATTTACTTTCGTTTTCTCCAAATATTGATTTTACTACTTTTAAATCTAGCTTAGCTAAATTTTCAACCAAATCATTTAAGCTTGCTGGTAAAAATCTATAGGAATCTAAAAATCGAATTTTAATGTTAGCACTATTCTCATCAGTTATAGTCTTAGAGAGAGATATATAAAGCTCTTTATTGAGTGGAATAATATTTATAGGGCCATCATTTATATTATTTAGCTCCTTCACAAATAAATGGCAGTCATAACCAGAAAAATTATGGAAAATTACTGGAAAGAATTTTGGCACTTTGTAATTAAGATTACACAAACTATGTGCAGCGCCTCTATATTTCCCACTCATATGACAATGATCCCTAACTTTTGAATCATATAAAATAACTTTAGAACAAATGTGACATATATTGGTCGAATGGTAGTCTAAATTTTCTTCTTCTGTTAGGGGTAGCATGGGTTTTACTATAGATAAATAATTATTACTTAAATATTTTACGTCTTTAATTAAACTCTCTATAAACAGTGTAGGTGAATCTAAACCTTTAAAGCTACATAGCTTATTTAAATTGTCGTTGAAAGTACATTTAATGAAATATGATATAGCATAGGGCACAAGTCTATCAACTAATGTTGTTGAAGAAATATCACCACACGGAATGCAAGTTTGAATATTTTCAAATATGCATTCCGAATCTGCGTATATTACGAACGGTACATCTATACTATTACTATAATTACTAAATTGTATTGTAGACTTATCTGCTTGTGGTGTATATGCAATTTGTTTTTTACAATGTTGCCTATGAATTTCTAATTGTTGTTCATGGTGAAAATTCTATAGACAGTCATCACATAGGATAATGCTTCCATGATGAGCTGTCTGTTGAGCTCTAATGAGTCTGAAAAAATTACAAAATGGATGTATGAATAAATAAAAAATAGTATAATAAAGAAAACTAAAAAGAAATTTATAATTTTATTCGTAATCATAACACTTACCTTGATATATTTTTTATATAAACATAGTGTGAAACTATGTTTCCCTCAACTTTTTTCTGCGTAAATAAAAGTTGGATATGTTTGGATTTTTTTCCTTTAGTTTTATAATAGGGTCCCACAATCAAGTCTTTTTCCATGTCATATCCAAAGACATTTACACTAATATTCGGATTATTAGTTTCAAAAATTTCTATATCTTTTATTTTTAGTGGGAAGCATAAGCCACTAAAATTTAAGCCAAAGCCGTTAAAGAAAATTAGTTGTTCATCAATGTTGACGCCATAACTGCTTGTTCTTTGAGAATTTCTATGGGTTGCTAAGGCTGATAGTATTGCCCATTTGAAGCAAAATTCATTATTGTTTTGTACATTTATGCATGATTTTTTAACTTTATTTTATTTGGGAGAGGAATGAAACTGGAATCTTTTAGTGGTTGGTATCTATTTAGGTTTATATGAAATTTTAAAAGTTGAACTAGAGTTCAGCCACTATCCCGCTCTTGAAAGTTTTCCATTTTTGTTAATATTCTTTGAATATTATAACCAAATTCATCGGCAAACTCTTCTATATGGAAAATTTCCTTCATTTTTTGTTTGTTTGTTTCACCTCTATTGGAGTATTTTCTAAGTCATTTACATTGGGGCGAGCATATAATCCATATATCTCCATATTAAATTTAAGAGCATCATTAGCCTTTAAGAAATTGTCAACTTCTCTCTTTAACGGTTCCTCAGCTTCCTTCATAAGCACCTCCGGTAGAAGACATTCTTCATTACTATTTTCATATTCTAGTGTTATAAGCCTTTTTCTAAAAGCACTTTTTACTAGCTTTAGAACACTTTTTTTGAGTTCGAAGCATGAGATCTTTCATGCTCCCTGAAATTTTCCTCACTTTGAAAAGCTCTTTGACATTCTGAGCATTCTGGCTTGGTTGCTATTCTTTCCATAATATCACATTTTTTTTTTGGAAATACACTAAAGATGTTTAAAAAATTAATTTTTTTGTATAGTAAAATTATTTAATTCTTGTGTATTTGTAGTGATAAAAATTAATATTAAAATCAGTTTTACTAACGTGTTATGAATTCGAATTATAAAACACAAATTAAAAGTTTTTTCTTTTTAAAAAGTCTTCCTAAAACACAAATTTAAAATCTTACTAAAAGACAAATATATTTTTTTCTTTGGAAACAATCTTATTGAATAATAAAAAAACACACATTTAAAGTTTTATAAATCTTTTTACGTCGAATAATTTCACAGAAATCTTACTATGTTGAATAATTTCACAGAACTAAAATTTTGTTCGAAAAAATAGCTGATTTTATACTTTTCTAGAAGCACTACTACATACACATATACTGTTAATCACCCTTGTTTGAAAATTTTCCATACAATTTTTTCCCTTTAACTAACGAGGTGGTGGTAAATTTTACCCTCTCGTTACATTTTTTTAAAATTCTCTCTTCCATTGCGCTCAATCAATTTAATTCTCTTAGTATCTTCATATATTGTGATCGTTGTCATTCAGTTGTGTTTTGGCTGAGGTAGACATAGCTCGAGCGGAGCTACGCACATGCTGGTGTAAAAATTACCACTCCTCGGCATTTACGTAAGTTTTTCTTTGAAAATATTTTACCACCACGTCAGCGTTCGCGTAAGTATTTAGTAGAAACAAATTTACCCCACATCGAAATTAACGTAATATTTTCGTGGAGTTATTTTTACCACTCGTCTGTTTTCTTGTTGGTAAAAAATTATTTATTTCAAAAACGTTATATTACACATTTTTTAAGTTACGTGATATGCTACTTAAGTTTACAGATCATGTCGAATTCAAAAAAAATCAGTGATTCAGTCATATCTCAATTGCTTGAGGAATGTTTTGAGGACGATGACGATGTTAGCGAAGTCGTTTTCATTACTCCAGCTGGTGGAAGAACTTAAAAAACGAGAACTAACTTATTTAGGTACGTTGAAAAAGAACAAAAGAGAGATTCCACCAGAATTTTTCCCCAAAAGAAACAGACCGTTGGGATCCTGCATATATGGTTTTACCAAAGATGTCACTATCTTGTCCTACGTGCCTCGTCAAAATCGTGCTGTTGTATTATTGTCCTCCATGCATCACAAAAAAGAAGATGACCCACTCACTTTAAAACCTGCAATGATAGCTGATTATAACAATACAAAAGGTGGAGTGGATGAGCTCGATAAGAAATGCTCGATTTATTCATCCAGTCGACGTACACGCCGCTGGCCATTAGCCATATTTTATAGAATTGTGGATATTTGTGGTGTCAACTCTTTCATTATTTTTCAATCTTCAAAGGATTATTATAACAGCTCAAGAGGAGACTTTTTGAAAAAGCTTGCAAAACAAATGATTTTACCACATCTGCAAAGACGTCAACACAACCAAAAGCTCCCTCGGGTATTACGAGACACAATTGGTAACATTTTGGGTCCGGACTCAGTACCTCCGCCTCCAGTAGAACCGATCCACGTTGCTCGTAAGTTATGCCACATATGCCCGACTAGGCTAAAGCGAAAAACTACACACTTTTGTCTCCGATGTAGTAAGCCAATGTGTATGGGATGAAGCAAACGTATATGCTTACACTGTGCGAACACAGATTTTGATGAGTAAAAAACCACCTATAAGGTGGACCTGCAGTTTTTACACCTTACTACTTTTTTATGATCTCTTTTATATCTTTAAATGTATACATTTGGCTGTGAAAAAATGCCCTTTAAGTTTTTGTTTTTTTTTAATTCATATTTTTTTATAAGTTATTTATATGTCGTTTTTTTATATTAAAAAAAAGGTTTGGGAAATAAAGTACCTGTTTTGTTCAAACGAATAAAAACAATTTTTGTTGTCTTTATTTTTTGTAATTAAAAATTAAGTAGCTTATTTTTAAAAAACAAATAATTATCAAAAAATATTTTTTACTAATTTTTTTTTAGCAAAATTAAGAGGGGTAAAATTTACCACCACGTCATAAACTATGTCCCAAAATTTCACCTCGTCACTTAAAGGTTAAGTAACCAAAGCATCATAACACATTTATGGGCTCATAAAATATTGCATTTAAACATTGAAGTAGAAAAAAAATGTGTGCACCCACACACTACGACAAAGATAAGTGAAAGCAAGCATACGCATGTCTTTCGTTCTTAAGAAATTTTCCTGAAACGGATTTTAAAATTTTATTGCCTTTCCATACCTTTTTTTTTTGCTTAAGTAACAAACATACCATACCAGATTTATGGCCTCATAAATTATTACATTTTAAAACATTGAAGTAGAAAAAAATGTGTGTCCTTCAATAAAAATAGTTAATGCACCCACACACTACGACAAAAAATAAGTGAAAGCAAGCATACGCATGTCTTTCGTTCTTAAGAGTTTTTCCATACAAACAAATGTTTAAATTTTACTACCTTTTCATAGAAAGATTAAAAACAACAAATTAAATAAAATAGGAAATAATGCAACATATTTTTTACCTTATTTCTTGCTCATGCATGTTTAACTTTTCAATTAATTTTGAATTGTTCTATACTTTTTCTTAAAATGCAAGCCTACGCATGTCTTAAAATGAAAAATAAATATATAAAGCGAATAAAATGCAAGTCTACGCATGTGCAAAAATAAATACCTAATCGAGATTCATTTCACATTACCACATATATACATTTATTGTTTTATAATATACAGATTTACAATATTACAAAACTTGTTGTTTATTAAAAAAATTAGCTGTAGTTTAGTTCAAATATTGCAGAAGCATTTGGCAATTGTCGTCCTTTGTAAATAATTGTCCAAATTTTTTCATTCATATTGGCTAAGTAAGGATCCTCTCTGTTTAAATATTTAACCATTCTTTGAGGTAGATAAAACCATTTATTGTTCTCCAAATATGCTATGACTTTGGATCCATATTGTGTAACCTTCCACTCAAAATTTGAAATTTTGAATGGTTCATTTAAGGGAATATCATCAATTTTCGTGGACTCTGATTTTATTCCTTGGGCTATGTTAATTAACTGTTGATAGATCTAAATAAAAAACAATCATATAATATGTATAAATATTTGTGTATTTTTTTACAGCATCAATATAATAAATAATTTTTTTTTTAAATATATTATAATACTGTATACTTACCATTTTGTTTAATGCGAAAAGCTGCTTCAACTTTTGTTTAATGTGATTTCAAGTAACTGTGAAGAACAATAATAAACAAAAAAATCTGAACGTTCTTTTATATCAATTTGTGCTGGATAGTAAAACTCTTATTTTAGGTTTTAATAAAAACTACTCAAATGAGAATCTCATTGAAAAAATATCTCATTTGAATTTCTCTTTATTGTAAAAGCATACACATGGAAATGCATGTGAAATAGAATGATCATATTTTTCTCATTGTATGACTCAGTATCTATATACGTGAATTTTTCGCATAAGGAGGTCAAATCTAGTGGGATTCTAATTGGTGTGCCAGAATGCACAAACGTGGATTTTTTCCATATGGAGGCCAAATCTAATTAAATTCTAATTGGTGTGCCAGAATGCCCATACGTGTATTTTTCCATAAGGAGGCTAAAGGTAATTAGATTCTAATTGGTGTGCCAGATTGCACATACGTGTATTTTTCCATAAGGAGGCCAAATCTAATTAAATTCTAATTGGTGCGCCAGAATGCCCATAAATGGTTTTTCCTATAAGGAGGCCAAATCTAATTAGATTCTAATTCAGAATACCCACAAATATACTACTGTCAACTATACCAAACGGAATAGGTTCAGACATCATCAAACATCCCTAACGGCAGCGGAACTACAACATGCACTAATGTTATTAACAAAACAAATACAGACAGACTTCAGAGAAAAAATTCAACAGGTTGCTAATTACAAAGTTTTGCGAAGAACTAACAATTTGTCTAACCTTTCACCATTCTTGGATGCAGAGGGCTTAATACGCGTGGGAGGCCGACTGGAATCCTCATCATTGGAATACGACTCCAAACATCTGCTGCTTCTTCCTTATAATAATCCAATCGTAAAGCTCATATTTGAAATGGTACATAAAGACAACAAGCATTGTGGTGCACAGACGCTACTAGTAATAGTAGGACAGCGATTTTGGCCAATAAAAGGTAAAATCATGGCAAGAGCGACGACTAATCGCTGCACCATATGCAGCAAGGAATAGTGCTGTATTCCACCAAATTATGGTCAATTTGCCCTCCACACGAGTAACACCAGCTAGACCCTTCATCAATTCTGGGGTAGACTACTGCGGCCCACTGACAGTTCTCTACAAGGTGAGAGGAAAACTACCCCACAAGGCGTACATCGTTATATTTTGTTGCATCTCTACGAAAGTAGTACATTTGAAGCTTGTAAGCGATCTAACCACTGATGCATTCATAGGAGCCATCAAACGGTTCGTTGGCCGACGAGGGCATTGTCAAAACCTGTATTGTGACAACGCAACGAACTTTGTAGGCACAAAAAATTAACTGTCTGAAATAACATCCGCAATTTATACAGGTGAAGCAAAGAAAGCAATTGAAAATGCATGCAGCAAAATGAACATACAATTCAGGTTCATACCACCTAGAGCGCCTCATTTTGGAGGCCGCAGTAAAATCTGCAGAACATCTCTTACTCAGGAGCCTAGCAAATGCTTCGTTAACTTACGAAGAACTAGAAACACTGATTATCGAAATAGAAGCGATTATAAACTCCAGACCCATTTCACAAATGTCCAACGACCCCAATGACATCGGTGCGTTGACGCCGGGACATTTCCTGATTGGTGAACCGCTAACAACAACTAGTAAACTAGTTTCCCTTCTGAAACACAACTTCTGGGAAATGTGGTCACGGGACTATCTCGACGAGTTGCAATATCGCAACAAATGGAAAGAGCAGTCAAGGTCTCTAAAACCCGAAACTATCGTCATTCTGAAGGAAGATAACTGTCCCGTTATGAAATGGCCCCTAGGACGAGTAATTAAAATCTATAAGGGGAGGACAACATAGTCAGAGTGGCAGATGTCAAATCCGCTTCAGGGGCCCTTAAAAGAGTGGTCCATTACCTGGCACCACTTCCTAAAGCCAATCTAAAAGAAGCAGAACAACAACGACAACAACTCCAGTGGCGAAATCAACGAACCCTACAACAAAGATGAAACCTCGGAACCGAAGAGCAATCGTCTAAAATTGCTAGAGAATAATTTAGGTATAACACTGTTGACAATATTACTCAACATATATCTCAGCAACTCAGTGGAACCTGGTCGTTTACTATGACTTATCTGCTTACTGGACTGACATGGCATTTTTAGGAAACGGAACGAGCTCCTTGAGCCGACTATGTGAGAAAATGGATTACAATACATCATGTTATAGCACAATAGAACATCTTCGACATATTGAAGCGGATTTGAGACTGATAACAAATTGTTATACAAACCACGTCAAAAAAAAGGTGCTGTCGACTTCCACTGCTGTTGACTCCAACTCAACTTGAAAAGGAAATATACAAAATTACAGCACATATGCCACAGTCATTGGAGTTGCCGGTTCCTGAAGATGGCCTTCTCGAATTTTACAAACTCATGAAAATAAAAGGGGGACTCACTCAGGAACACGTAGTGTTCAGCATAATGCTGCCGCTAATCGACCATTAAAAGTTTAAGCTCCCATCAACAATACCATGCTAATAATATACACATGCAGTCCGACAATTGCAATAAACTCAAATCAACACAGCTGTGACGTATGCTACGATGTGCAACTGCAGTATAATTTTGGCGCCGAAATGTGCTCTTGTGAAATCAACTTATTCCACAATATTACTGTACCGCATTGCATGTTGAGGAAGCTCCCAACAAATGTAACTTGGACACCCCTAACTCATAAAAACAAATGGAGATATTCATCACTAGCCTCTACACATGCCACTGCCGTTTGTAGAAAATAAATCATACCAATAAATCTATTAGGCTCCGGTCTGTTAACTATCAATCCAGACTGCATTCTTAAACACGAGTTCATTCAGATGGCCGGCCAGCAATCAATCGTACTTAAACTATATCATCGTACACAAGCCTTGGCAACATATTAGAATTAGCATATCAACCCTTGTTGAAGATCAACCACATCAACAACACCAACCAGTCATTCATTCCCGATAAATTAGCAGTACAGCTCATCAAATAAACAACTTTACAAGAGAAATTAGAAGCTATGAATAGCTCCCAATTCCACCTTCACCAGTCACCAAACCATGAGAGCACTGTCTCATATGATGTACTAATCGTCAGCGCCCTCTTTTTCATATGTATCATAGTCGGAGCTATAAAGCGGAAGAGATCTAACATCGCTCAAATCACAGAAAGATTACAATCATCTGGTGGCAACCCATAACCAGCAATAAATGAAGCAACACCATCACCAGCTCCACGGCAGAAGTTCAGCGTGCATGTTTGAATTCCATTATAGCAAAAGGCATTTAGCTGTATAACAATGACTCTTATTTTATTTTTGTTAATATTTATGTTTAGTTTTATATGCAGAATGTAACTAAGATGATTACAGTTAATATATTCTTTAGTAATTTTTCTTTTGTCATAACATAAAGTCATTGCCTTCATTGTAAACAAATTGTAAAATCAAAACAATATTTTATTTTTAATTAGTATGCATTTTATTCATAACATAATTCAGTTGATTGAGCGTAGCCTCAACGGGGGGTGCATGTTCATACTTTCACAAACAACACTGGCCTAATTTTAAACGTGCACTTCCACTGTAGTTCATTGCACTTCATATGACAACTGTTGCAGTTGCAAAATTAAACAAAAAGAAATTAAATACCGTTTATAATTACTCAGCATAAGACGGTCGAAATTGGGTCACAAAATAAATTGTGCATAATTGCAATCTTGCATAAATAGCTTTTGTTTGTTTGGGCAATGAACTGCAGTAATAAATCAATTGAGTAATATTATAAATATAGCAAATTTAATGACATCAATAAGTTGGCAAAGAAGAAGAAATTTTAATAAACTTTGGTCAATTATTTTTTGGACATCAACAAATCGTTGTGCTAGAATTTATTCATCAGTCTCCACGCAACCAAGTTCCAAGTGCTTGAGTTGCAACAATCACTCTTCCTGGTGAACCACCTTGAAGAAAACCCCGAACAGGTTAAACAAAATAGTTTAACCTAATTCAGTAGAATGGCTGAATTAAACAACAACAATTCATTGAAATGAGAGAAGTATTAAGTATTTATATTTTGTTAGTGTTTCATAACTTCATAAAGTCATTTTATGATAAATAAAAAAGAAGAATAACAAACTACAAAAATAACAGTTATTTATTTTAATTATGATGCAATTGCAATCAATTTGCAACAAAATGCCACGTGGTACATACCGGTTTTGAAAAAGGCCAAATTTCAGTCTATTTGGAAGAAGGCTCAAGTTTTCGGAGCATTTCAAGAAAAATAAACCGTTCACTTACAGTTATAAGAAATTATGTAAAAAATCCGAGTGGTTATGGTAAAAATAAAACTGGAAGCCCAAAACAAAAGCTTTCTGGGCGAGACAAGTGTAAAATAACCAACTGTGCCAGCAGCTCAATGAAAGAGTCTCCGCCAAATAGTTGACCAGTGTGAGGTAAATGTGTCCAGATCAACCGTGTGTAGAGTTTTAAAAGATTCCCAGGTTATTACTCGACAGAAGATGGTGCCTGCTCCGAGATTATTACCTCGCCAAAAAAGTGCACGACTTGAATTCGCTAGACGAAACTTGCAAACGAACTGGAGGAAGATAAGTCTACAATCAATGAATTCTTCTGATTACATAACAGTCCTAGAGAGAAATTAATTCCTCTTTTCGAAACCAGTGTTGAAGAAGATATAATTTTCCAACAAGATAATGCATCAGTGCATGTAAGTCGGCAGACGAAGGAATGGTTATATGTATATGGTTACATACTGCTATGGAATTGCCAGCTTGATCTCCGGATATTAACCCTATAGAGAACATATAGAGAATTATAACCCGTAGCGTGTTTCAAAAAACCGACAATATGAGTGTTTTTCACCTAAAAGAAGCAGTAATTGATGCGTGGAGAGGGATAAGTGAAGAACTGTCAACGAATCTGGTGGATAGTATGCCAGATCGAATTTTTGAATTAATTAAAAAAAGGTGGTCTTACACATTATTGAAACTCATGTTTAGACTTTTTTATTTAATTTTTTTTAAGATTTTTCCATATTTTTAGTTATGATTTTATAGTTATGAAACACTTGTTAATTTTTCTATTCTTATTTCAGTAGTAAAATAAAAAAATTAATAATTAATTTTTGTTTAATGTGTTTAGTTTTTAATTAATTTTTCATATAGAATTGTTGGAACTTTCTACTTCTTTTATAACGGAGTGTATATCTAGTCCAATATTCCATAAAAAAAATGTTGGATCACTATCAAAAAATTTTGTTTGGTGGACCGTTTCTGGGACTTACCCATATATCTTATGTAATGAGAGATCCATAATGATATCATCAGTGATATAGTTGTATATTTCAGGTAAAAAACAAAATAGCTCTCCAGTTCCAACATAATTTGTAACATACAATACAATGTTAGCTTTCTTTCACATCGTATGATTTCCAAAGGTTCATTTAACAGAAAATCTCTTAGAGATATGTTTTTTGATTTTATTTACAGATGTTATTAAGAAATTCAATTGTATTATTCATCTTCTCATTTTTATTTCTTTTTTATTATATGTATAAGCTAATTATCAAATTTTAGTTATAATCAGCTTTTAGCTGGTTCTGAACAGCTTTTTAACTGCTTACGAACAGCTTTTAACTGCTTACGAACAGCTTATAACCTCTTTTTAAATTTCTGATCCTTTTTCTTTGAAAAAAAAAATAAGAAATATGTATGTGTAATGAAATTGTGTATCCTTATACACATAAATATACGCACTGGGGTGTGAAATAGGTAGAGATAACAAGCTAGACGGTAGAGAAGGACAGACAGAAAATGATCCAATGCAAACACACGCACACATGCGCAATATAATAAAATATTCTAACGAGCTCACTCAAACTGACCAATAGCGATATAAATGTGCACACATATGTACATACACGACATATGAATGCATTTAAAAATAGACAATGTTTCACTTTCTCGCACCCTTATTTTTCATTAAAAATAGGCAGACAATAGAGGACACAGTCAAACATTTATGGTTTACTTTAAACATAAGAAAAAACACAAGCCCTAAGTTAATGCATCTTATCAAGTGCAATAAAAAGAAAATGCTAATGAATAGACAGAAAGGATAAGGGTAATAAAAATAGACCGAAATGCCCTTTTTTTTATTAGTTTCAGTTTCTTTCAGCAATCAAAACTGAAAAAAATTAGTAGGGACGTTCATATTTAACTCGGTGAAATATTTTGTACCTATGAAGAAAATTTCCAGCTTCCTGACAAACATTCAACAGAGTTGTTCAATATAGGTGTCCGGGTAGGGGTGTTCGTACAGAAGTTTCAGGGGTGATATTCAATAGAGAAGCCCTGACTGACTCTCAAATCAGGCATGTGAAAACAAAAAAAAAATTTACATATAAATTTTTTTTTAAACCCCTTAATACACAATACAAATTTTATGAAACCTCCTAATACAAACAACCATCCAAGGATGGAAAACGCATTTCCATAATAAATACACTTAATTACCTAACAAAATATATTTTTAACGATCACGTTTCCCAGCCAGGCATTATGTGCACTTTTACATTGCCCCTTATGGGAAAAAATATACCGAAGGTACATACAACCTACTCGGCTATACTATTTCAAATTGTATACGAAAAAATTAATTTTATCTTGCGTTGGCTCAGGTAGTAAGCACGTTGACTACAAACCGAAGGACCTGGGTTCAAACCCAGTGTCAGACAGTCATGAAATAAAAACACCACGCATTTCTCTGATGTGCATTGGTGTGCCTTTGTGTCAGTTGTTGGTGGAAGGTTTCAGTGGCGAAGGCATGGTCACTGGTCACTGAACAGTACCAACTTCAGCTGATACTAATTCCAATGTAACATCAGAGCGCCCTCCTTCGTTGGTACTGAGTAGCACAATCAACGGCGAAGTAAAATAAAATTAATAAAAGAAGTGGCTACAAAACACAGCTTCAAAACTCGTAATGTCCTCCTCGCCACCAGAGGCGCTGCAACACTGCTCTACGAATAAACGTGCAAAAAAAAGGCAGAGTTGTAAAGAACGAATGAAGCTTCAACCTCCTTTCATATCTATCACTATCCCTTTCCACTAGTTCCAGCACAATGCATTGCATGTGTAGGGGTCATCCCCTGAGTGCTGGTCCAAGATAAAAAAAAAAAAAACACCCAGCATTCAATCATTGCATGTATGCAGATGATCTATGCATTATTATAAAACACAAACACTCAATAGATCAAGCTAAAATTGACAACTTATTTTTAGATTTGAAAAATTGGTGTGATAAAACTAAAGCTCTTCACTTTTGCCGTAAAATCCAATGTACTAAACCTCAAATAAGCATTCAATCGCACACAATTAATATAGTAGATTTTTTTATATTGTTTTTATTTGCAATCTATTTTACAATCAAAATAATGAGCAAATTTCATGACTTTTAAATAACATACATTGAGTTTTCCTTAAAACTCAAAAAAAGGAAAATCAAATTTTACTTTTGTAATTTAAATAGGATTTGACAAATTAAAATTTTCTATTTTCGGAAGATAAGGTCAAGAACATGAAGCCTTTTAAGTCTCTGGATTTCATTGCTATCATCTAATAGGTTTATTGCTAACACATTGGAATGATTAATTAGTCTATTAAGGTATCTTTCACTGAAGTTATTGATCTCATCTTTTACCAATACACTTCGAAGATCTCTGTGTATGTTTTTGTTGCTTATAAACCATGGCGCATTTGTTAAAAGTCTGAGTGTTTTTGACTGATATCTCTGTAATATCTCAACGTTCAAATTACTTGCAGTTCCCCAAAGTTGGATGCCGTATGTCCATATAGGTTTTAGTATTGTTTTGTATAACAGAACCTTATTTTCCAAGCTTAAGCTTGATCTTGGGCCCAATAATCATAACATTTTTCTTGTTTTCAATTTAAGTTGCTCAGTTTCTTTTTGATATGCTCTTTCCAGGTAAGTCTTCGATTAAGATGAAGGCCTAAATATTTTACAGTGTTGCATGATTTTGTTGATTTTGTAGCATCTCGGAAGCTATTAACGGTGATTCATTTGAGGCTAATAAAACATCTAAAAATACAGCAGAACAATACAATTTTCTTTCTAAGGCGTATGAAATGTTATTGACAATCCTATGACACTTTTCTGGTGTTCCATGTTTATGCCTAAGCCCGAACTGATAATCAGGTATAATATTTTGTTTTTCTAAGATTGGCATTAATCTCTTTAAAAAGAGCCTTTCAAAAATTTTTGAAAAACTTGACAACAGACTGATTGGTCTATAGGATGCAACATTATTTTTGGGTTTGCCAGATTTTACTACCATTATTATTTTTGCATATTTCCATTGCGATGGAAAATGGTTTAGCCTTAATATAGAATTGTAAATTGTTGTGAGAAAAACAATTCCTTTTTTTGGCAAACCTTAAAAACCTTAAAACCTTGGAATCGATATTATCGTAACCAGGAGTTTTGTTATTATTCAACTTATCAATTGTTTTTCCTACTTCGGCGGGGATATTGGTTTAATAGGACGATCCATTTGACAAGGAACATCTAAAAAATTCTCAATATCAGCCCTTACAATGGGATTGTTTAAAATAAATGGGTTAAATGTTATTTCTAAGTGTTTCTTAAAAGCATTGGCCTTGCTGATGTCTGATCTACACCACTCACCGCTTAAATTTTTTATTGGGATGTTTCTTTTTATTGGACGTTTTAAATATTTAGTTGCATTCCACAGTTTATACTCGTTATCATTAGTTACCGCATTAAAATTTTTTAAATAATTGTTTAATAATTCGTTTTTATAATCTTTTATGCGCATTTTTAGTTGTTGAGATGCTCTGTTAAAATTTGTTTTATCTAATATGCTTCTAGTGCTTTGATATATTCTCCTTAATCGTCTCCTATTTGCAATTAGCTCTCTAATTTCAGTCGATAGACGAAAATTATTACCATTTATTTGCTGCTGCTGCTGTGGAGTAGCTATAAATGCTGCTTCATGGATCAAATTGGTAAATGTTTCAATGGTATTCTCCAAGTGATAGCCATCTTTAATTTGTAAATTAAGATGTATATGTTCTTCTATCCAGGATTCTGTTGTATATCTGTTCTAGGAGTAAGTACTTTAAGATTCTTTGTTAATGTTTGAATAATTAAGTTCAGTGTTAAAAGTACAGGACTGTGATCTGAGCTTAAGTCAGCACAGTCAATTATATCCATAGATGTCCTTGCTATACCTTTATAAACAAAGAAATCCAGAAGATCAGGTATTTTCTGTAGATCACTGGGCCAATATGTGGGACTACCTGTAGATAATGCAGAATAATTATTTTTGGAAATGCATTTATATAATTCCCTTCCCTTTGGATTCATCAAACGAGATCCACACTAGATATGTTTTGCATTATAATCCCCTCCAACAATAAATTTTGCACCAAGCTGTTTAAAAAAGTTTTCATATTCTGTACACGTAACATTATGTCTTGGGGGGAAATAAATAGAAAAAATACTGATTTCATTATTATCGCATGTTATTTTTACACCAGCAGCTTGCAAAAAAGTTTCTTCAATTGGAGAAAGTATTTCATATTTAATATTAGATTTTAACCAGCATGAGCTCTATCATCCGGATTGTTAGCAACAACCAAATCGTAGTCTTTTATTTTGAAAAAAGTTCTATTCGTAAAATGAGTTTCTGAGATTAAAAAGATATCAATGTAATTAGTTTTAATGAAAATTTCTATTTCATTTGTATGTCTATGCATTCCATTTGCATTCCATATTGCTATCCTTAGATTTATTTGCATATTTTTGCCATTAACATTGACATCATATTCATTAAATTTTCCATCATTTTTTCAAGTCTGTCCAAACGACTGTTTTCATTTACATTAGATGCTTTAACAGCATCTGCAAACGACACGTTAGTTCTATTATTGGGCTCAATGTTAGGTTAGGTTAGGTTGCACAGGCTGCCGATTACAAGCAACCGGCCCACTTGGGTCCAGAAGAATAGGTCCCTTTGTGATGCCCGTTATGGATAGCGAGAAAAAAAATATTGGCTATCCTATATTCTGGTCAGTATTGAACCAACCGGTTTTCCGAATAAACTTGTTTATTCCCTTCAGATTGCATTCCGTAAGGTCTGCGAGTTCGGGTAAAGTTGAGTTACCTAGATACATGGCTCTGTAATGAGACAGAGCTGGACATTGACAGAGGAGGTGCTTTACGGTTTCTTCCTCCTCCTCATTATGACAACTTCTACAGAAGTCGTTGAAAGGGAGATTTAGTCTATTTGCGTGGGCACCTATGAAGCAGTGCCCTGTTAGGACAGCCACAAGTATACGTAGCTGATGTCGAGGGATCCCCAGAATGATGGCTGATTTTGCTCGATCATAATGGGGCCAGGTTAATCTGGAGACAGCACATGTGGGTTCATTGAACCATCTAGCTTGTGCTAACCCTATAAGTTTCTGTTGAATAAGAATTTTGCAGCTTTTTAGTGGGGCTCCCACTAGCCGGTCGGTGTCCCATTCTTGTAAACGAGATCCCTTCCTGGCTAGCTTGTCCGCAATTATATTGCCAGGCACATTCGCATGCCCTAGTACCCAGATTAGCTCGAGGTTGGAATGTGACGCCATCTCGTTTAGGGATGTCCGGCATTCCTTTACCAGTTCAGATGTTGTGTAAACACCCGATAGAGCGTTCAATGCAGCCTTACTATCGGTACATATACGAATATCCTGCCTATATACCCTATTGTACCTTAACCAGTTAGCTGCCCTTTTTATGGCCGATATTTCGGCTTGAGTAATGCTACAGAGATCTGTAAGCTTGAAACGTATCCTCTGCTGAAATTTAGGAATGTATATGCCCCCTCCCACCCCTACACCTGATTTGGATCCGTCAGTGTAAACCTCAAGCACTTCCCCTCGGTAATTAGGATCAATGAATGGAGGGAGAGTATCTGAGATTGACACTGCGAATCTTTTCTCGGGCATAAGGTAGGGAGAACGGTAGTCAATAAGTTCGGGAGGGTTTTCGAACTGTCCTATAATGTTCGCATGTCCATCACCTAGTGATTTCCATGTTCCGGCGGCACTGAGCCTAATTGCCGAGTTCATAGCCAGTTGTTTGACCATTAGATCGGCAGGAAGCCAGTGCAACATTGTGAACAAGGCTTTTGATGGGGTGGTGCGAGGTGCGCCTGTAATTATCAAGGCCGATGTTCTTAGAATTCTGTCAATGATTTTAGAATAGGTGGATTTGCCTAGGTCCGGCCACCAGACGATTGCACCATACATTAATATGGGCTTGACGACCATTTCAAAGAGCCAGTTGGCCGTTTTGGGGTTAATACCCCATTTGTTGCCTATGGCCTTTTTGCAGGTATAGAGGGCAATAGCGGCTTTCGCTGCTCTTGCTTGTACGTTTAGGTTCCACGATAACTTAGAGTCTAGGATGATACCTAGATACCTAGCATTATCGGTTAACCTTAGCGTGACTCCGTTAAGAGTTGGTAAGGTGAAGTACGGTATTTTGTATTTTCTCGTGAAGAGTACGAGCTCCGTCTTTATTGGGTTAACGTTGAGTCCATTACTGATACACCATCCGGTAATGTGATTCAAGGCTGACTGTAGACGATGCGAGATTGTGTCTGGGTATTTACCCGACACTACTACTGCAACGTCATCTGCGTAGGCTACTGTTTTAAATCTGTTTGAGTCTAGCTCCAACAGTACCGTGTTTATGGCAAGGTTCCACAGGATTGGAGATAAAACCCCTCCTTGCGGCGTTCCTCGCTTTGCAACTTTATAGATTGTTGAGGATCCCATCGTAGATGTGATGACCCTATTAGTCAATAATTTTTTGATGAGATTGGTTATTGACTGGTTTACGTTCAGTCTTGCCAGAGCCATGATGATGGTTTCTGGGTTGATGTTGTTGAAGGCACCTTCTATGTCTAGAAAGGCCGCCAGAGCAAATTCGTTATGCTTTATGGATTTTTCAATGTAACCAACAAGCGAGTGTAGTGCCGTTGCAACCGATTTGCCCTTCGTATAGGCATGTTGAGCGGTGGATAGTAAGTTCGAGTTGATTACCGATCTAAGATGCAGATCAATCAATCGTTCTAGTGTTTTTAATAGAAAGGATGATAGACTGATTGGTCTAAAATCCTTTGCGTTTGTATGCGTAGTTTTTCCACATTTAGGTATAAAAACCACGGTGCATTTGGTCCATGCTTTCGGAATATATGACCATGCAAGGCATGCCGAGAATATCCGAATAAGCCATGGGACTATTAGGTTTTTGAAATTGTTTACGGAGGACTTATAATCGGACCAGTTTCCTAGTCTTTTGGCCTCATTGAAAAGTCTACGGCTCTCTTTGCGAGCATTTGTTATCTCGGAGTTCCACCATGGTGGTTTACTCCCACCCCGGCAGACACTAGGTCTGCAAGCTTCTGATGTTGCTAGGTTGAAAGCATTATTTAGATTTTCAACCGCAGTATCAATATCGTGCCTGTCGTTTATGACGGGTGGTTGTGGAATAAGTACAGAGAGGAGCTGTTTTTGCTCCTCCCAATTTGTCTTTTTCCTGTTTATTATGGGCACTGGCCTGTTTAGTGGAATTTCTATCCTAAATTCAATATATCTGTGATCAGAAAAAGTACAGTCGTTATAGACCCTCCATTCCCTGATCATGTTCGAGTGCATAGCGCTTACTAGTGTGATGTCTAGAACCTCCCTTCTATTTACAGTTATAAAAGTGGGTTCTGACCCGTGATTTGAAATATCAAGATTGTGGCAAAGAATGAAATCAAATAAAGACTCACCCCTTCCATTTATGTTCGAGCTTCCCCAAACGACGTGATGCGCGTTTGCGTCTGCTCCAATAATGACTGGCCAGTTTTTTGTGTTTGCCATACTGACTGCGCTGCGAATCTTTTCGGGAGGAGATTCGCGTTCATATGCCATGTAGCTGGAGATGACCATAATGGTGCCCTCGTCCGTCTCCAGCGCTGCAGTTAGTGTGTCTTCATCACTGTAATCAGATAAAATGAAGATGTTTAGATTGCCTTTGGCCAGGATACACGCTCTTATGTTACCTTGACCATTGGCATAAAGAAGCCTGAAGCCTTTAGCATTAAGTCCGCAAACCCTACCTTGGTGAAGCCAGGGTTCTTGGACTAGGACGAGGTCCTCCCCTTTCTCTACTAGGCGGAGGAGCATGGCAGCGGATGCGGCTTTACAGTGGTGAAGGTTCACCTTATTAATTTTGGTCATGGTACGGCATAACTGTGACGTTGGCGTCCTCCAGGTCCGAGTCCAGGAGAACGTCCTCGTCAACTACCTCGTCCATCCCCTCAAAGAATTCCCCTACCCAGCCGGAGTTGGATACGGTATCCCCTTGAGAGGTTAAACTGGCAGTTTCGTCTACCGACATAGACATAGCGTCTGAGGCTGGATCATCGCCCTCCTGATCCCTAGCCTCCCTGTCATCGCCTTTGTAGATACTTAGGAAGATGGATTCGAAGCCGTAATACATCTTCCCTTGTCTCTCCTTCAGCGATGGCAAGGATTCATGGTTCAGGACCACGATGATCCTTCTGTAGGCTCCTACAGGTTCCGAAACCTTGGCGACCAACCAACCATTGGTTGGAACGTCACTGTTGCAGACCTGTAGGAGTTCCAGAATTTCCTCGGGTTTTGATGGCTCGTCTGGGACTCGAGCAGAGGCTCTAGGTCGCCGAGGCACCTCATTAATAGGTACCACGTCGAGCCTAGCACCCTCCCACAGCCCTTCCAGATTAACGATCGCCTTCTTATACAAAGAGATTGATCGCTCATCCGAAAAGGCTATAAGCTTTACCCTCCGGCGAAGCCATCCGGCATCATCACATTTGGGGGCTGGTCCTGGATTGCTTTTGAAGACTTTCCAGAACTCCCCCATCAGTTTCTTACGGACAATGTCCCACTGAGCGTAGGACATGCCACCGTCTGCGTCACTTCGGTCGATGACAGCTTGCATAAGATAGCCTTTAGCCATCTCGCTGAACGATTTGTTCATCGGCCTATGACGTTTCATAGCGGGCTGTTGGCTCTGCGTCTGCGCCTCCTCCTCTGAACGTTGCCGTTTAGGCGCGTCCGCAGACGACGGAGGAGTCTTTTGCAGATTGGCCAAAAAATTTTGAGCCCATTTAAGCTTTGACCGTTCTTCCGGGGTGAGGGACTCAGCTGGCCGTTTGCCTAGCTGCGTCGAAAGTCTTTCGGCGGACCGCCGTTGCGTAAAGGCCCTTCTTGCAGTTGTTATGTGCCTGTGGGGTTTGCCTTGAGTGGCTTGATGCCGAGCGTCGGAACGCGACTTCGAGGTCGCGGCTTCCTTGCTGGCAGAGGGGTGTGAGTCCGAGTGACCCGACGTCATGGTCGCAGTACCCTTTCTCACAAATGGCACTGGGTTTACTACCTTCTTATTGGTAGCTCCCAAACAGGGGGTTTTGGTCACCTTTTTGGAGACCTGGGCCATGGCAGATTTTGAAGTACTTGGTTTGAAGTCCAGAGGCACTCCACTGCCGGGTTTGTTGCCAACACTAAGCGTTGGTTTATTCGTTGAGCCCTTAGGTGCTACAACGCTGCCTTTGGCGAGCTCAGGTTTCCCCTTGCCCCCTCCAGCGGGTTTATTACATTTGGTTGGCTCAGGTTTCCCCTTGCCCCATCCTGTGTTAAGTTTGTTTCCAGTAACTTGCAGATTTGTCCGGCCTGGTACATTCACCGGACTAATCTGGGACGCAGTAGCATTCGACTCACCTTGGCCTGTGGCCGACACCAAGGGAGTAGGGTCTCCGGATATTATTTGGCCTGCAACCGGATACTCGGGGCACTTTTGCTGCTTTGACATTTCTTTTAAGGGAAGGGGTTGCATTTTATACTTGCTGCCAAGTGAAAGAAACTGTCAAACAACAACAGACCACCCAGCCGCCTAATGTGGAACAGACGCTGGATGGATTTGCGGACACATATTTGGTGTGGACTTAAGAGAGATCAGAGATCTAAAGCGGACAGAAATTTGGTCTGTAAGCCGCCCCTACTAGGGGAAAACAGACGCTACAGACCATGGGAAGGGTAGTTCTTAGTTCGTGCTCACCAAGAGATATTCTACATGGGTCCTTGCACTTAAGCCCCCGCATCGCGTCAAGATGACCACCCATCGCGGGACAAGGTGGGCTCAATGTTGGTATAATTAGTAAATTGCGGGTAGGCAATATGGCTCGGGTTAACATAATTTTTTTGGCTATTTCTGTTAGAAACAAGATCTTGATAAATTCTACAACCTTTGTAATTGGCAGTATGGTTTAACATACAATGAACACAACGAGGTGGAGTTTCAGCGGTTTTTTTACACTCCACGGTAGGGTGATCCATGCCGCACTTAACACATCTGTACGATTTTTTACAGTATGCTTTCGTATGTCCAAATTGTTGACATCGATGACATTGTACCAGTTCGTTGGTTCTACGTGGTGGTTCTATTTTGACGAGAGCATGGTTTATGTATTTTACGTCATAAATAGTTTTATTTTTGGGGTCTGGATCCAAGTCCACAAAAAACATTGAAAGAGGCTCTTTCGTTAAACGACTTCTAACATTTGTTACAGATCTAACCGAGTGACCTAAATTGATAAGTTCAGCTTTAATATCCTCAGTGGGGATTGTAGGATGGAGTCCTTTAATTATAACTCTGTACGAACTTTCCTGTTTTAATTGATACGTGTGAAAATAAATACTTGAACTCTCTAAATACTTAATGACTTTTCCATATGAATCTACAGACTTTATCATCAATCTTACTTGGCCTTCCCTTAAAGACTTATAATTAAAATCTGTATCAGATATAATTTCACTTAATTTAGTAACCATCAGATTAATATTTGCTGCATTAGGAATGTAGATTGTTGGTGGTTTTGGTATTGTACTCTGATCATTGTTTTCTTCATCATCTTGAGTATCAAGCAAAGAATATTTGTTGCTGTATACTGATGTAGTTGGAGTATCATATGAATTTGTTCTTCTTGTTTTTTTTTTAGTGACTAAATTCGTTTGCGTTTAATTGTTGTAACACATTGCCAAATTGACTCATCATTTTTGTTGTTTTCTTTAGCTTTACTGTTTACTTCTGCAGCGTCGCAAAGTGGCTGAAAATCGTTTTTCATTGGCCAAAATTCTGTAACTTTTGAACCGATCAAAATATTGAAGTAATTTTTATTTTATTGGATAGATATTTAGTTCAGCTTGACTCAGTTTAAATTACATTAAAATTGATTGAGGACTTTTTAAGGAATTCTAGGTCAAAGTTGAACTTTTGAATTTTTTTAACTTTTAGAGTGAAATATGGGTTTATTATTTTTTTATTTATTAAAAAATTTAATATTTGGAAATTAATAATAATTATAAATATTTTTTGTAATAATGGAATTTTTTTAATGTTACACTTAAAAAAAATTTTACACTGAAAAAAATAGTAAAATCAACTGGAGATTTTGCTATTACGGAAAAATTAAAAATTTGTTGCTGACAAATTTGCAAATTTGTTTACACTCAAAGAATAGTTACACTTAAAAAAAAACGTTAATAATATTATCTAAAAATATTGCTATTACTACAGAAAAATTTATTATTTTTTGGTGTCAAATTTGATAATTTTAAAAACATTTTAAAAATAATAACTGCAATAAATTTTAATAGCATTTGCAATAATGGCAGGTTCTGTTTATTATTATTTTTTACTAATACTATGTTTTTCGTACTTAAATTACAATGAAAGGCAATTATAATTATTATTCATTTGACTCAAATATTGATTGCAAATATTCTATGTTTTGTTCTGTGCTATCTCTGTTCTTTAGTCTAAAAGCTTCTTCATCTAAATCCCGATCTTCCACTTTCCATTGATTTCGAATACTGGAGATGAACGGATCTGACGTTGCCAATATATTAAATAGATCTTCAATTGTTGAATTTCGTGAAATTTTTCTAGTATTGTTCTCTCTATAAAATCTGTAATACTTGTTCCTTTTTTCCTGAGCCTCCTCTGATAGATCTCCAAGTGGCACTAAATGATATTTAATGACATCTTCTCCATGATAAACGATTTTGTGAACTGTTGCAGACATATTTCTCCATGGCTTAGCATAATCTCCAAATTTTCTAGAGTCAATTTCTTCATTCCACGCAAGTACTTCTAGGATTATTTTAAATCTGAAAATAAGGTTTAAATCCACTCCTGTTATTTCAGATGCTGTTTCTGGATCTGAAAAGAATCTTCTTGCGGTATTGCCATCATTTGTATTGCCTGACCCTTGTTTTGGCTGATCTATAATCAATCCAAATTTGCGATATTCATCTTGAACATGTTTCTTTTTTGAACTTCTTAACTCTTTGTTGGTTTCGTTGGTTCTTATTGATCCTGAAGACCGGAAATCCAAATCATAACTGATTTTTAGTATGTGTTCCATAAGTCGTATTCTTGCATGTAGTGGTGATAATCCAAATTCATATGCATCGGTATTATCTAATGATTTTGTCGGTATTTGGTTTAATTGGGTTGATGTTGCTTGGCATATAATGCAGCTGGATGCAGCCTTCGTGTTATTCAAAGCCTGACCTACTTTTCCATCTATCATTGTCAGCACTAATTGGTAGCTTACTTCAATTTGCTGCCCATCTAACTGTAATTGTAATAGCTGTAGTGTTGCAATTTGGGCCTTGATATCAATAACTTCTTTGTTAATGGCATCATGAATTTCTTTATTGAATTCAAATTTGATTGGCCTGCAGTATTTCGTAGAAGATGGTGTCTCATTTTTCCAAATATCCATTGTTTGCGTTGTACTAGTCGAAGGCTCTGAATCTTCCAAAATCTTTTTCAATCGCAATGGTACAAATGATACCATGAACATATCCGAGTCCGAAATATTTTCACATACAACTTGTTTGTATTGTTTTTGTCCCGAAGAACCATCACATCCCCATTTACAAAAAAGAATTTACTTTGTGTTTCCATATTTCTTTAAGTCATTTCCTGTTATTGATTGTAGCAAGCGTTCGGCTGTGTGATCAAGTAGAGATTGTAGTTGTACCTCTGCCGAAATTGGTGTGATTGTAATAGTGTCCTTTGATGGCAAACAGTCCATTTTAGGAGCGGTTATGTAAAGATATGCTGGATAAATATTTGAGCCTTTTTCAATCGCACGCAGTCTGAGCTTAATATATTGCTGTTTTGTTAATTTCAAATCCAGAAATAATGCTAATGCCTCCTCATTTGTGTACTGTATTGCATCACTCGGAGTTGGTATACTTTTAGGAATCCGTTTTGTTCTCACTGGACTTGCTTTAACAACTTTTTCAATGATATCCACTTTTCTTAATTGGTTCTGTGATCGTAATTGATGTAGGAAAGATTCTTTTATATTAGTACAACCAATTGCATCGTTAATATCTTTAAGTTTCCGCCAGTTAGATCTATCGCTCCAGTTGACCAATGATTTGCGTGGTCTTCCAGCCTTATCTTGCTTTGCTGTTTCTGCAGCGACAGTAAGCTGACCTTCTAACCAGTTTGCATTTTTTATATAAAAGTTTTGTTTACTGTAGCGAACTTCTTTGTAGCGTTTTTTTAGTGCTTTGACGAAATTAGAAAATTGCTCTTGCATTTCGGTGCTACACGAATTTAAGTTTAATTTTATTTTAACGTAACTAAGAAAATCTTCCTGGTTTTGGTTTATAAAATACTCTTCGGCCAGTTCTTTATAACTGAAGCTCTCCATATTTTTCTGAATATTTTTATTTGCGTCTGTTATGTTTTACCCGTACACTTAGAGGATTAACTTATTACTGAGTAATCCCTTATCGAATCCGTAGTTTTATACACTTTTAGATACATGTTATTCACACATTGATCTTTAATTTCATAGCAGGTAGTGCTTAAATTGAACAAAACTGCACATGTTGTCCAGACCTTAATATCAGATAAAACTGATTAGTATCTCGCCATATTTATTGTTGTTGTTGGGTTGTTGGTTTTCTTTAGTGGTTTAATGTCCCGATTATTGTTATAAAATTGTTTATGACTTTGGTTGACCCTAACATTTGATAACAGGTAAATTTAGAAAGAAATCATATGTTTACTGCAGAACCTATTGCGATAATTTTATGACTTATTTTTTGCTGATCAAAACAAAGCCATTAAACCCTTTCGCAGGTATTATATCTAATTTTTTTAGTTTTACGTAGTCTAAAGTAAAAAAAAACATAAACTTTTAGGCAAAAAAGTGAAAATTTAATACACCATTGTATACGAGTACTTATAGGGCTGTTTAAATTATCGTTATTCGAATTTTTTTTAGAGTAATTTCATTAAAATGAAAAAAGTGTTCTACCCACGACTCGTCACGGGTGCAAAAGTATATATAGCGTTAAAGAGGACACTTTCACCTTTCTCCGGCTGGTATACGTTTCTTGTTCCCCTTTGTTCCCTAGAAGTTCTATTCCACTAAAGTTTAAATTTGAGAAAAATATAGTAGTTTCATAAATATTCCGTAACGCCCCTAATATTAAACGCTATAGCTGTGACCACTTACAACAACTAAAGACTATAATCCTACCAATATTATAAAAAAGACCGCAGGCCATTATCGATGATAGCTTGCGAGTAGTAACCATTTATTTTTTATAAAAAACAAAAGAAAAACACCTTTTTCTGAAATTAAAAAAAACAGTTGAGTTTGACAGCATGCCACGTCCACAATTATCAATATTTTAACCTAATTTTTTGGCTACCTTAACCTTGGCATATTAGCTACAAAAAGGCGTAAAAATTTAAAAAATCGGTGACAAAAAAATTTGACTTTTGGCCAATGAAAAACGATTTTCAGCCACTGTGCGTCGTCGCTATCATCACTTAGGTTTACCATTGTTATAAAGAGAAATTGTTGTTTTACTTAAGAATGCACTTTTTGTGCATTCTTGCAGTTAATTGTTTTTGTCTTATTTGATTTATTTTTATTTTTATATATTTTTGTTTTTATTTTTATGAATGCAATATTTATGTATGTGTATGAATATACGAGTACGAAAATAAAGAGAAGAGATTGCGAAACTATGTCTGATTGCTATCACGGTCAAGCAAGGACTGATTAATATAGTAGATGAAATGAAAATATTAGGCTTGGTTTTTGATTCAAAATATAGATGGAAAGACCATATAGCTTACCTTAAAAAAGCACTGGAAAAAACACTAAATCTTATAAAATGTATTTCAAGTCTGAATTGCAATTCACACCCATTTACCACAGTTAATATCATAAAATCATTACTAGTGTCAAAAATAGAATACGGCCTTCCAATTTATGGATACGCTGCAAAAGTAGAATTAAATAAAATTCAATCTACATACCACTCAGCTGCAAGATTTGCAGTTGGTGCGTTTAGATCCAAACCAATAAAAAATTTACTAACAGAAACTGGTCTAATTTCTCTCATAGAGATAAAAACAGCAAAATTAGTCACAAAACTACTTCTACCAACGGAAAAATAAATTCTCCAATATAACCCTTAAACTTCTTGTAACAAAAAATGAAAATCAGCCGTCCAACGAATGAATGAATTTATACGCATACTTGATATCGACCCTACACCAAAAAAACAATTTAATTGTCTTCGTCCACCATAGTTACTAACTGAAGAGAGCATTGAAGATTCAATGATGACGTATCCAAAACAAACAACATCACGTGAGACATACATTGCTCATTTTCAAGAGTTGAAGGAACAATATATAAAAAATAATTGGAAGTTTTGTTATACTGACGGCTCAAATCCCATATAGGAGTTTCCTTTGCTTTGATAGACAACAACTACAATACAATCGAATATGGCATAATAAACCAGAACAACTCAATATTTTATGCAGAAGCACAAGCGATATTAAATGCAATCTTATGGGCAAAAAAACAAAGACTAAAACACATCATTTGCACAGACTCTAAATCATGTGTTACCGCAATACAAAACTTTTCAAACTCAGATGATATTGTCAGCAAAATTAGGGATAATCTAATTAGATTTCCAAATAAAATAAAACTTATGTGGATACCAGGTCACTCAAACATTAAAGGTAATGAAACGGTAGACAAAATTGCTAAAGAAGCTCTCAAGCTACCCCTTATAATGACCTCAACTCAAAATAAAAAATCAATATACTCAGCAATCGGTTACTTCTTTAATAACAGTCAAAACATTTTCTGGGAAAACTACACTCATTTCTACAAACAATTCAATCCCGTTGGAATGCCACCTTTATACCCACCTAACGCTACAAGAACCCACCTACAGAAATGTACTAGGATGAGATTAGGTCAAAGCCGACTCACACACCAGCATCTTATGGAAAAAAACCTGCACCACAATGTAATTTTTGCCGAAGTTCAAATATTTCAATGAATCATTTGGTCAACGAATGTATTTATATAAAATCCGTTTGCACTAAACATAATTTCTGTCTTTCTAATTTATTTTCTGATGTTTCGAAAGACAACATCAACAAACTTGTAAAACTTTTAAAAGAATTAAACATTTTCAACAAAATTTAACACAATTTGTAAAAACAATTTTGTATATACATATAAATGAACTGCCTTTTTTCTTGTTAAAATTAATTAAAAAAAATTATACTTTTTAAACATATATATAAATATATAAATTGTACTAATTTAATATGAGCTGATGGCCAAAGTAGCTACTGCTCAAAAATCGTAACTATATAATAATTTATTATTATATAGTTTTTAAATAAATAAATAAATTGTAACTAAAAACACAAAAAAGCATAAAAGGCACTTTGAGAAATTGTGAAAAGCACTGTAAAAACCCGCTTTTTAAAAATAGGTATTTAACAAAACTTCTCTCGTGTAAAGAGACTAAAAGCACCAAAAAATACCAGGAAAGCACCAAAATGCCATCACTGGTACAGATAAAAAATATGTGTATTAAATAACTATATCTGTTATAAGTAGACACTTTCACGACGGCTTAGCTAATAGGTCTCCAGGAAATATATCCCATTCTCGATGGTTAACAAAAGCAAAAATAATTTTACGTTCATATTTTTCTACATCAAACACGTCATGAGTATAAGTAAAGTTTATGCTCCAGTATGTTTGGAAATAAAAACAAATCCAATTTGCAAACATTGGTCTAAAAATTTTTGGAAATTGATGACAAACTCACGATACCTTTCTGCAGAGTTAAAGCTAGTAATAGATCCCGTAATTCAATCTAACGCCTATTTTGCTCACCCAGAAAACTTGCTTCTGTCGATGTTGTTGAATGAAAATAAAACAATGAGAGAACCAGCAGCCAAACGCATTCAAGAAAAACGAAGCTTATCTCATACTGGAAAGCAACCTCGCGTGTTTGAGGTCCGGACTATCAATTTTGACGCAAGTAGCTACTACTTTGCAGTTATAAATTGAAATCAAAAGTTTTTCGATCCACCGGAATAACACTACTGAGATATAAATGAGGTAGTTGAGGGTGAAGAAAGTGACAATGTAATTTTCACCAAGCTACCATGTCATACTCAGGCGGTGGAATGAACTGTGAAAATAATGTAAGAGGCATCCATGACTCTACGCGATAAAAAAAATCAAGAGAAGGTTTACAACAGATGAAACTTGAATCAAGACGAGAGATGCCCAGATTTGACAGTAAACAAGATTTTGTTACCAAAAAATAACCAACATAATTTCGTGATTTTATTATTTTATGTTGTATAAGAATCAGTGTTTTATTTTTATAAGCTCAACTAAAAATATTATAATTTTTAATTAATAATAATTCATGTTAAATAAAATATTAAAGTTTAAACAAATTTCGTTTTTTCAAAAATACTTAATTATTAGGAGCTCCGGCGCGGGCTAAAGATACGACTTTTTTATAGCAATTTTTATTTGTTTTAATGCCAGACAAAGAAATATTGTTATTAGAATATGATTTAAGAACTTTTATTTTTTCTCATACATCAGTGACCCACCCTAATGTACATGTCATTTAAGTTCCCATTATTTTTACCACCACTGCATGGTGTATTTTCAAGAGGAGGCTTATAGCAACTGCAAACATTATTAAACTTTACATGGATTAAATATCCATTATTTCGCAGTATGATTTTCGGCATTTAGAACTGGTAGTTTTTTTAAATTTTCTTTTTATATTTGTATATCTTTTTATTATTTTTTTACTGTGCTTGCTTCAAATAATTTAACTTTGGCTGCTAAAATAACAACATCGAAGAAACATTAAATTTGCCAGCATCGTAGAACTAATATTGCACGAAAGTATGTACACAATTGTAAAGCTGTATTTAAAGGATAATAGAAAAAAGTACACACTAGCAGATTTTAATGTTTGATGCATAAGGTTTTGCGAAAGCACAAATCAAATATGTTGTAACTTTTATTATACAAAACTTACATGGCAAGGTATTGATTTAAAATGAAAATAACCATACAAAGTACATTCTTCTTAATACTTCCGCTTTGACATTTTCAGTCCAGGGGACGTGAAATATGCTCTAAAAAGTATTTTATGCCCATTAAATGTGCAGTAAAAAAGTGGAAATATGCTCTGAAATAAAATAGAAACAAAAATGGTTTTCTCGAAAATATTATACATATATATGAGATTCCACAATTCAATAGCATTTGCATTTAAAATAAAATAAACAGAAACATTAACAAATCAATTGAATAAAAAAGAAAGTTGTACTTCAATGGAGATCTCGATATCAGAACAAAATAAGACAAACATTTTAACGATAATTGTTATTACAATAAACAACAAAAAATTTACTGATATTTTTAAATAAAAATCCTTGTTTATTACATTAAACAAGGCAGCATTATTTATGCTGCTAAGTGAAACTGCATAACATAATATTTTGCTTATGTACACGAATTTTTCCAAAAACTTGAATGTGCAGCTAAACGAAAACTACTGTTTTCCTATATCAGCACAAATACGATAGTCAAGCTCGCCAAATTTTGTGTGGGCTGCTCTTTGAATAAATTGCAATATCTAGCAAAATATTTACGGTATCAGTGGGCGCAGACGTGTAGCCCCCATATAACGTAATTATTAATTTTCATATATGTATCTATGCAATTGTAAGAGTGATTCTTACTAAATTTGATGTGTGTTGCTCTTAAAATAACGTGAGATTTTCAACAAAATCTTGGACATATAGGAGGGGGAAACGAGTAACCCCATGCAGAGTAATTAATAATATTCCCGTATCAGATACCCTACAATAGGTAAGCTCTCAAAATTTTATAACGATTACTGTTAGAAAACATTAACATTTCTAGCAAAATTTTTGGGGTATCAGTTTGGTGAGACGGGTACCAAACTAATTACTTACATTGCTGTATAATCACAACTACAATAGTTAAGCACTCAATACTTTATACGAGTTACTTTTAAAACCAATTGCGACTTCCAGCAGAATCTTTGTGGCGTCAAATTAGGCAGACACCCTCCACATATGGCAATGTGTAGTTTCTGGAACCCAAGAAATCGACTTGAGTAGAATGTATGTATGGAAACCACTCGAACACTGGCTGCTTTTCATACTAATTTTTCACTCAATTCGATTGCTTGGGTTCTATAAACAGTACATAATTATTAATATTCTACATGTGCAAATCTTTTACAGTGATGCTCTCTAAATTATGCGGGTTAATCTTAGTATAACGTGCGATTCTCTTCATTTCCTTTGAGATATGTTCATGTATTGAAATTAAGTACCAATATGATTGTTCGATTGTAAAATGATGCATTAGCTTCAATTACTAGACTTATGTGATGGAAAGATGCCAGCCAATCCAACAACAAATGTCATAAAATTTCCAACTGACTTTTACCGAATCACATAATCTATTGACGACAAAATTTCAGAAACACACAGTGGTTATCTAAGCCTTCTTTACTAATGTAATTAATCATCCTGTAGGGTTCTTGGATTCGCTTGATTTGCCAAACTTTCCACCACATGTGCTTCAATTAAAAGATGGCGTGTATGCTATCTTATTACGTAATATTGTAATGGGTGTCGACTTGCCGTTAAAAAATTCTTGAGCAATCTTATCGAAGCACCAATAATAACAAGAAAAACAAGTAAGAGAGATATATTCGGCTGTGCCGAATCTTCACCATAGTATGGAGTGACGAAAGAAGTCACAATCACGAAGATTCGCGCCCACGAAGTACGGAAAAAAATAAAAAAAAATAATTTAAATGGAAAAAATTACATTAAAGCAAAAAAAATTGCCACTCACCGTCTCACGGACGCACCCCCACGTGATGGAAACCAAAAATTAATCCCGATCACGCATTATTGGTTCTAATCTCTATTTCATAGAATAGACTGATTTCATAAACACAGCTTCCAAAGCAACACTGGAAGCATGAGTTTACAAGGCATTCTCGTGTTGCTTTGCAAACTGCGTTTATGAAATCAGCCATAAATTATGAATTTCGTAACAAATTTGTAACAATTTCTTGCCTAGAGTGCATTATAAAAATATTAACATCCCCTTATTAGCACTTATATATTTTTTTCACACATCCGTATAGTGCTTCAACGTCTTTATCAGCCAGTGGTCTTCGACTAAAAAAAGAAATGATTTGAAACGTAAGAACAGGTTTAATAATGAAGACATTCTCCCAAATTAGATAAAAAATATCGACAGCTATTGCATAAATCTGCTAGTCTAATGATTAAAATGTTCCAATATTATCTTCACATTGAAAATAATTTAAAGCTATCAAAAATTCTTAAAAAAAGAACGAACTTATTCAAATAAAAAGTAAAAGTAATAAAAATAACTAAAATGTATCAAAAATTAAAAAAAAATAAATTAATAAATGGTTGGTCAGGATTTGAAACCGTACCTTCTTACCCGGTGGCACGGTTTCGAATCCTGAACACAACACAATGCTACTTTTTATAGAATTTTCGATACATTCGATACAGTTGATTTTATTACTTTTACTTTTTATTTGAAAAAGTTTGTTCCACAATTTATTTAAAAAACCAGGCACAATCTCATTTATAATATTTTTTTTAATTTTCGCGTTTTTTCCAATTTTATGAACGATAAAAAGTTTATTTTTCAAAAATATCCAATATGTTATCAGATAAGATTTTGTACAGTGAGAAAATAATTATATAATAAATTTAGTAAGTTGTCGACGTTTTTATTTGATATAATATAAAATTAATAACAAAAATAAAAATAACTTGACGGTGTAAGAAAAAATATTGAATTATAAAATATAACAACATATTTTAATTTAATTTTTTCTTTGAAACTCGTATGATGTACGTATGTATGTAAACTAGAGGTATTCTGATAGTTGTCTTTTTAAAATTTTGTTAACTTTTCCATTTACTTATCTGCATTGCGGTTGGACCAGACGATAAAGGTTTTGGTTCAATATAACCTGTATATATCTGATATAGAAGCACAATGGAATTTCATTTTGTATATGTTGAATTGGGGAAAATACGAAAATATGCACAAAAAAATGAAATACAAATATGTATGCATATACTATTTTTGGAAATTTCCCCCAAACATTCTGATCTAAAAATCCAAAGTTTATATGTGTGATATGTACGATAGGAACTGATTGTTTGAAAAATATTTGATGAATTGCGAACTATTCTTAGAATACATTTTAATTAAGCCCACATTAAATTATTCAATTGGATAATGCAATCTAGAAGCTAAATATAAATTTGTGGAATACTTTTATTCAAAATACAAATGCATTTTAAATTTTTATTCCAAATACAAAATAGTTTTTAATAAAAGTTTAATTTTCACAATTGAAATGATATTTTTTAAGTTGTTTTACTCTATAATTTTGCTGTTTTTTAATCATACAATTTTTCTGATGTTCGCATATTTTTAAGAATTTTTGGCATTTTAGAGATTTTTTCAAGATTTTTGGCTGCCGATTGCCAATTATATGATTTTTTTTAAATAAATTTTGGGAATAATTTCCAATATTGCAGTTGCAATTTTTAGAATATGCGCTATTTTCCCGGGGTTTTAAATTTTTTAGTTTCTTTGCTAATTACATTTTGGAGCTTGATATCAAATTAAATTCTTACATCAAACTTTGTTTTTATTTTATAGAAGAATGGCAATTAATTAAAGTGCTTTTGAAGATTAACTCACTGATGAAAGAAACATTTCTTATCAAATTCTAGCCGGGAAGAGATTATTCTGCTTTGTTATGTGTTACTTAGTATCCAAACAACATTTTGATTGTCAAAAGATTTTTTATCACGTGTTGTGTTTTTCTTCCGACGGGATTTGATGCAATTTGGAATGAATTTCCGTCATCCCAGTTACTGGGAGAACACTGAAGATGGCACATAGCCGAAACCGGTCTGTTTATCAACCAAATTTGACGTGGGATGACGGAAATTCATTCCAAATTTTTTATCACATTGTTCAAATACAATAATAATACCAGGTTCTGATATACTGCAGGTACGCTCTGCACCTGAATATAGAAAATAATTAAAATTACACAAGTATAAAACAGGATGTAAGCATCAATTTTGCCTTTCTTCTGAAATCACAAATAGTCATAAAAAATGAAATATTAATACATTTTCAAAACAAAACTAAAATTCAATTTCATTGATTTTGTATATTTACTCGTCTTGACGATCCATTACATTTATTTAATATAAATAATATAAAAAATAATTATGGTTATTTATATACGAAAAGAAAATGTAAGCGATAAAAAATACTGTAATATGCATGCATAATGTTATACTAATAAACGTTCAAAAATAAGTTTAAAGTAACAAACAAAAACAAAACAACAAATCTCTGCTTCACGTTTGTTTAGTTTACACATCCATACACACATGAACGCATTTCAGTATGTATGTAATATATGTGTGACAAAACAACCACAACCACACCAATTTTCAATAAGAATTTGAAGTTTTAGTATTTTATAATAAATAAGATATATTATGTTCTTAAACGCTTAAACTACTATGAAAAATACAACTGCTCTGTGGTGTACAACAGCGGTCGTGACTACCAACCAGTAGGTTGTATGATTGAATCACCACGCAACTTTTACAAAAATTTTTAAAAGTAAAATTATTTGGAATGCCATTTTTTTGCTCATATTTTAGTCGTTAATGGACCGACTTCAATTATTTTTAGTCCAAACCGTTTTGATTTTGAACTTAATGATGTTTTATTTCCTTTAAAGCTGAAATTCCACACCGTATGTAATTTCTTCATTATTCATTTAAGACCCCATATATATTCTGGATCCTTATAGATAGAGAAGTCGAATGAGCGATGTCCGTTTGTCCGCCTGTCCGTCTGCTACATTTTGGTGTAGTTAGAATTTAGGCCAAAACACAACATAGAGAAATAAATTTTATACCATTCTCTTGAAATTTTTCATAAATTTATTCGGTTTGAAAATAACAAAACTTGGTCCAATAAATAATGAGATATAGCCAAAAGACTTTTTTTGTTATATTTCCTATTCTGTTGTTTTTTTATGGCCCCAACTGTCCTACGGTGAATTTTATGAAGCAGATCTCTTGTATGGAGTTCTACGAAGGTTTAGACTGTGCGCGACCGATTTGTTCGCGAAATGTCAGGCAGCAAGGTAAAGTCGGGAGCAGCTGCTGGGGAGAAAATTGAATGGTGTTATATGGAGTCAATGCAATTCTTGACAAAACACGTTTCTCCTAGAAAGTAAGCTAAATTTATTAATCTATAATTTGTGTATGCTATGCCATATCAATTATAGAACCATCTCGAATTTTCAATGGAGTGATGACCAACAGTCTTGCAGCCAAGAACCACACTCTCCTCAAAACGAAGATACAATGTGCAAGTATTATTTAGAATTGAGTGAGTTAAAAAATAGCCAGTTCAGCGAAGAGACAGCCAGTAGCTTTAAAACCACGAAACGTCAGCGTTTGGGCAATGAATCTCGCGAGAGTTAAGGTCAGCCTCATACACACCATAAGTAAAGTAAGATAATAAGTATATTTTCACAAATAAAAGAAGAAACTCTTGATAACAAATGTATTTTCATAAATAAAAGAAGAAACTCTTGATAACAAATGTATTTTCATAAATAAAGAAGTGACCTCTGATAATGAATGTATTGTTAGTAAATAAAGGAATATACATAAACCTTTAAAATGTATAGATTGTGAACATAAGATATATACACTTTCACTTCAAGGTCAACTACAAAGAACCTTAAGATAAGACATATTAATTTTAAAAAAAGAACATATTGTAAAAATAAGATAAGATTTAATAATTAAGAAAGTGACCTTTGTCATAATAGAAATTAGTAACCTATATATAAGAGCAGATATAATGAAATAGTTTTTAGTTTTAAAAATATAGTAAAATAAAAGAGACGCATAGTCGTCGGAAAAACATATTTTTTTACTCACCAAAATCAAGTTGATTATTAATTGGCGATCCTGCCAGGAGGTATCATTAAATTCATACCTTTTTGGAGCGGACCACAAGAATCCTTTTGATGCAGCAAAATGCCAATATAAAAAACACATAGTGTATAAAAATTCCTTATAAAAGGAATATAACGTATGAAAATTCCTTATAAAAAAGGAATTATAAATGATTAATTTTAAAAAACAAAAAAAAGAATTGAAATACGACGAAAACCGTGCAATGGCGACTAATGAGACACAATTAGCTAACTTGACAGCAAGACTTAGCGAGATGGAACGCTATTATCAAACACTAACAGAAAAAATAAGCAACATCAGAATCAATCCACTGCTGGATCAAGCCCCTATAGAAAGACTAAAGGATATATCAACAAGATATAATTCCGCGAATGATATTTCCCTAGAAGTTTTTAAAGCATTACCAACATTTGACGGGAAACAATCTGAATATAGAGCTTGGAGAGAGGATGCTTCCAGATTAATGAAAGACATCGATCAATTCAGGACACATAGTCGTTATTCAGAAGCTCTATCTATTATAAAATCGAAAATAAGAGGTCAAGCTTCAGACATACTAATAAATAATAACACACCATTTAATTTTGAAGCCATACGCAACAGATTGGACTATACGTATGCGGACATGCGCCCACTCTACGTATTACAGGACGAAATGAGGAGAATTACGCAGAATAGATCATCTCTGTCAGAATACCACGACAGGATAAACCAAGCCCTCAACCTCATCCATCAAAAATTGCGATGTCTGGTGAACAGCAAATCGCAATAGATGCTATGACCAGAAATGCGAAAGATGAAGCGGTACGTATATTTGTCGCAGGCATCACAAATGCGTTCGTAAGATCGACCCTATATGCTAATACCCTCGGTGACCTAGAACATGCATACGCTATAGCCAGGACTATAGAACGTGACAACCAACACCAGAACCTACGGCTGTCATACGATTACGGGTACAACCACAGAAACCATCATGATACAAAAAGGGAACAACAACTCAACCACCATCCGCAACATAATAGACGTCCCAATTTTATTCAACAAAAACCACTGTTTCCAAGAAATCAGAATCAACAAACTAATTATCAACAAACTAATTATCAACAACCAAAACCCGTCCCTATGGAAACGGACTCAAGGCAAATCGTACAGGGGCATAGGAAAACCAATTCACCATACAACTCCCAAAATCAACCCTTTGCAAATAACCAGCCTTGGAAAAGAGAATACACCGGCAACTATTACACGAACAAACAACAGCGGATCAACCACTTACAACAAGAAGACAACTCTAGCATGTATCCAGAACAGGAACAAACGGTAAATAATTTAAGATTAGACCATTTAAAACTAAGAGATGGGTTGCCCTACCTTACATTAACTAGTGACTTATCAAAAAAAAAAATATGAAATTTTAATTGACACAGGCGCAACCCATAATTATATAAGTGCAAAGTGTGATTCCTCACCTAGAATAAAAATAGAACAAATTAAAATTAAAACTATACACGGTTACTCGATGATAAATACTAAAAGAATCATTAAACTAATGAATAGGGAAATAACATTTTTTGAATTAGAAAACATTGAATCATTTGACATGATTTTAGGATTAGAAGGATTAAGAACACTAAATGCTGAAATAAACGTTAGGGACATGACTTTAACAACCATGAGTAGTGACAGTCAGCCTAAGTTGAACTACATTATAGGAGAAGAAAAATATAAGCAAGAAATAGACAGAATGATGAAAGAGAATAATGGCATAGGACCACTACCTTTAGCTACTATTAGGACAAGAAACGAAGATCCAATATGGACAAAACAATACCCATACCCAATAGCTGACAACGAATTTGTCAATAAAGAAATAAAAAAACTTTTATACGAAGGAATAATACAAAAGAGTAATAGTCCATACAACTCTCCAATATGGACAGTCCCCAAAAAGGGTACGGACGAACAGGGGAAACCAAAGAAAAGAATGGTCATAGATTACCAGAAATTAAATAGTAACACAATCACAGATAGATACATTATCCCAGATGTTAACATGACGCTACAGAATCTAGGCAAAGCTAAGTATTTTACTACCTTAGATTTAGAATCAGGTTTTCACCAGATAAGAATCTCTGAGAAAGATAGGGAAAACACAGCCTTTTGTTTTAACGGTGGCAAATATGAGTTTATTCGTATGCCCTTTGGTTTGAAAAATGCACCTTCAATCTTTCAAAGATGTCTAGATGATATACTAAGGGATTATGTAGGAAAATTTGCATACGTCTATATTGACGACGTTCTCATATATTCTTCTTCGCTGGAGGAACATATACAACACATCAAAATAATATTTGCAGCACTGAACAAAGCCACATTAAAAATTTCTGATGAAAAGTCTAAGTTCTTTCAAACAGAAGTAGAGTACCTAGGACATATCATCAGACATAACCGAATTGCAACTAACCCCGAAAAAGTTGAGGCAATAAATAAGTATCCAACCCCGAAAACACTGAAAGACCTGAGAGGATTTCTTGGAATGACTGGATATTACAGGAAATTCATCAAGGGCTACGCAAGCATAGCCAAACCTTTGACTGTACACTTAAGAGACAATGGACAAGTAGGAAAAAATCAGAGTAAAAACACAACTGTAAACCTCGACGAACAAGCGTTAAGAGCCATAGACACCTTGAAAACTTGTTTGAGGGAACAGACAGAACTTTTTCAACCAGATTATTCTAAACCTTTCGAACTGACAAATGACGCTTCCAACGTAGCACTGGGGGCAGTTCTCAGTCAAAATAAGAAACCGATACATTTTTTATCACGAACTCTAAGCAAGACAGAGGAAAACTACAGCACGAACGAAAAAGAACTCTTAGCAATAATATGGTCATTACAGAAATTAAGAAACTACATTTATGGTGTAGCCGACTTAACTATCTATATTGATCATCAATCTCTATCTCTAATGTTCGCAACATCTGAGAAAAACCCAAACACTAAATTAATGAGGTGGAATAATATAATCGAGGACTTCGGTGCAAAGCTAGTGTACAAACCCGGCCATTTAAATGTTGTAGCCGATGCCCTCTCAAGGCAGCAAATAAATTCTTCAACAATTAGTACTGTCCACTCAGCCGAAAGCTCACCCACTGAAATCTTTGATACAGTGTCACAACCATTCAATTCATATGCAACTCAGATCGAACTAATACCTAATATGAACATCAATGATACGATAACATACACTACATTCACAAACAAAACAAGACATAAGATACATTTTGCTGACGAAGAAAACCTAATCGAAGAATTAAAAAAGATACTCATACCGGGAAAAGTAACCGCGATACACACAAATGCTGAATCATTGTATGCATATGGTGAGAAAATAAAGAATACATTTAATGGAATAAGATTTGTTTATACACCTATAAAATTACAAGATATAATAAATTCAGAAAAACAAATAGAAATCATAAAAGAGACTCACGACAGAGCACATCGGGGATATAGGAATAATGTAAAGGAAATTTATGAGAAATATTACTGGCCGAATTTAAAAAGAGAATGCAAGGCGTACAACAAAAAATGTGTGGCATGTCTTTTCGGGAAATACGAGAGACAACCTACAAGAGAACCATTAAAAGACTCCGACATACCAACAGAACCAGGTGAATATATACATATGGACATATACTTCAACGAAAACAAAACCTTCTTGGTCGCTATTGACAAATTTTCGAAATACATAACGTTAAGAGAACTTGACTCAAAAGAACGAATGAGTGACAAGATAGAAGAAATACTCACAAACAACTACCCAGATTGTAAAAGACTAATGACTGATAACGAACGCTGTATGTCGACCCCAGCCATAAAAGCAATGTGTACAAAATACGGCATAAGAAAGATAGAAACACCAGTTTATAGATCGACATCGAACGGACAAGTCGAGAGAGCCCACAGCACTATATCAGAACTAGCCAGGATATTTAAAATACAGAACACAACAACAATAGCAGACGAAATCTATAAAACAGTACGCGAATTAAAGAACACAATCCATACAGTGACAGGATTCAGACCCAGAGATATCATTTTCAACAGGATAAAGTACGACAAGAGTGATATATTCGAAAAAATAAAGAAAGCATCGGAAAAAACATTGGAAAAATTGAACTAAGGCACCAAACACCGAACCTTCTCACCGAATGAACAAATCTTAGTGAAGATAAAAGGAGTAAGAAAAAAGAACGACGCTAGATATATCAAATACATCGTGAATGAAGACCGTGAGGACACTGTCTTAACTACGAGGGGTGTAACTGTACACAAGGATAATATCAAGAACTACACAATTAACGAAGATGAATTTCTTCCTGATATTACTCGCGGTGGTCGCACAAGCAATCAAAGCAGAAATAAAAATAGACAACCTACAAGGCAAGAAGTACATTCTAACAAAGACAGATGATGTATATATATTTGATGAATACACATACCTCTTCCATGTCACCAATATAACAAGAATACTTACTCCATATAGACAAATTGTCACGACAAACTACGAACCCACTACTCAAGAAACCATCTGGATAAGAAAAATTGAATTAATAACAGAACAACTCAACGCACATAAACGTCATACAAGAGCCTTGAACTTTCTGGGATCCGCACTCAAATTTATTACAGGAACACCAGACCATGACGACTTCATCAATATGGAAAAAGCTATAAATAAATTAATAGATAACAATGAAAAACAACGACATGTCAACTCAAGATTCGAAAGACTAATTGAAACAATGCGAGGCCAGACAATAGAAAATCACCTCATCATTGAACAGATACACGATGAATTATTATTACTCGTCAGGACAATTAATGCCGCTAAAAATGGCGAATACTTAACAGAATCCTTAAGCTTGAAAGACTTAGAAGAAGTCATACAACATGAACTAATTTCAGCCCCCATAATAAACATTTTAGAATACGCCGACATATACACAGCAGGGACAGGAGAAATATTCATAACTATTTACAAATACCCTATACTAAAAAAGGACTGTAAGCTTTTCAAAATAACGCCCATAAGTTTTAGGCATGGGAAGATACAGACAGATGACCAAATCGCCTTATGTGACACAGAATACGTTCGGGTAAACCAATGCAAGAATTTTTTAGGTAGAAATATTTGCCAAACAAATAACGAAACAGATACATGTATACTTCCACTACTGAATAATAGGAAAAGCACATGTAACGTCATACAGGAATATAATAATGCACTACTTGTAATCGACGAAGGTTTTATATTACTAGACGGAAACCACACAGTCAACAATGTTACTACTACAGGTATAACTTTAGTCACATTCACAGATATTGTTGAAATAGACAACAAGACATATAGGAACCTTCACGATAGAATAAGACAAGCAATACACATGAACCACGACGAAGACTTTGCAATCATGAATATACTCACATCAGACAAAGACAATGCATTTAGCAATATCGACTCAATGAAAAAATTCAGCATTCCATTTGAACAGCATCCCATCAGATCAATTTTTTATACTATACTTTTTCTTACGACGCTATTACTAATTATCTTCCTTTTAATAAAAATTATGTCATGCATAAAAGAATACAGACGTATATCAGTAATCAATAATTTCAATAAGGCATATCAAATAGAATTACAACGAATTAGGAAAGATCGGGGCGATCTTGTTTAACATAGGAGGGAGTTAAGGTCAGCCTCATACACACCATAAGTAAAGTAAGATAATAAGTATATTTTCACAAATAAAAGAAGAAACTCTTGATAACAAATGTATTTTCATAAATAAAAGAAGAAACTCTTGATAACAAATGTATTTTCATAAATAAAAGAAGAAACTCTTGATAACAAATGTATTTTCATAAATAAAGAAGTGACCTCTGATAATGAATGTATTGTTAGTAAATAAAGGAATATACATAAACCTTTAAAATGTATAGATTGTGAACATAAGATATATACACTTTCACTTCAAGGTCAACTACAAAGAACCTTAAGATAAGACATATTAATTTTAAAAAAGAACATATTGTAAAAATAAGATAAGATTTAATAATTAAGAAAGTGACCTTTGTCATAATAGAAATTAGTAACCTATATATAAGAGCAGATATAATGAAATAGTTTTTAGTTTTAAAAATATAGTAAAATAAAAGAGACGCATAGTCGTCGGAAAAACATATTTTTTTACTCACCAAAATCAAGTTGATTATTAATTCGAGCGATTCGAACGACTTTATGGGACCATTGAAGCTGTTATTGCCGCAAAAACAGAAAACATTCCTTCAAAAAACCGTGCCAACAGATGTGCAAGGTCGCCTTAAAAATGAGCTACTTACATGTGTACATAACACCGATTAGAATGTAAGCTAAGTCGAGGTAATTTTTTGAATAAGCATTTAAATAAATTTATAAATGTTTGTACACGATGTGATACGAAGAAGACTTTTAGGGTTTTATTTGTTCTACGTTAAGGAATTTTAAACAAAACAGTAGTAATATTTAAAATAAATACATGAAATTAGTTAATTGTTTTTGTTATGCTATGAAAAGTTTCTTTTGCTGTCTGAAACATATTCTTTCTTACGTTTTCTTATTCTTGAAGAATATAAACTGGTTTCTTTATTTTCTAATTTATACAAAAGTACGTACACATAAATGTATATGTATATAGTATAAGATTTTTTTGATACACAATATGTTTGAACATATTCATTTAAAAAAAGTAATTCAAACTTGCATTATTGTTAGTAAAATTTTATTTGAATTTGCTTTGGTGCCACCAACAATTAAAAAAGGCACCGAAATGAAAAAAAGCGCACCGCTCACCAACTAAGGAATTTTTCGCACAAAAATTTCAAAAGGAACCAAGAATGGTGCAAAACGCACCGAGTTGATAACGCTGGTGTAAAATATAATAAAGTGTTTGGAAGTGTAAGGTTAACAAAGGTGGGGTGCATTCCATCGTGGCCAACAGAGTTAGATTTTATATAACAGAAATGATTCCTGCGTAAAATGAATGAAACTTCAACACTGCAACTGTTGATGATTTGTGCAGATGTTTTTGGCGCTGTTGTAGAAATTGATATCAACATGAGAAGAGGGCCAAGATAGCGTCGCACAGTGGCTGAAAATCGTTTTTCATTGGCCAAAACTCTGTAACTTTTGAACCGATCAAAATATTGAAGTAATTTTTTTTTTATTGGATAGATATTTAGTTCAGCTTGACTCAGTTTAAATTTTATTAAAATTGATTGAGGACTTTTTAAGGAATTCTAGGTCAAAGTTGAACTTTTGAATTTTTTTTAACTTTTTGAGTGAAATATGGAATTATTATTTTTTTATTTATTAAAAAAATTGAATATTTGGAAATTAATAATAATTATAAATAATTTTTGTAATAATGGAATTTTTTTATGTTACACTTAAAAAAAATTTTACACTGAAAAAAATAGTAAAATCAACTGGAGATTTTGCTATTACAGAAAAATTAAAAATTTTTTGCTGACAAATTTGCAAATTTGTTTACACTCAAAGAATAGTTACACTTAAAAAAACACGTTAATAATATTATCTAAAAATATTACTACAGAAATATTTATTATTTTTTGCTGTCAAATTTGATAATTTTAAAAACATTTTAAAAATAAAAACTGCAATAAATTTTAATAGCATTTGCAACAATGGTAGGTTCTGTTTATTATTATTTTTTACTAATATTATGTTTTTCGTACTTAAATAACAATGAAAGGCAATTATAATTATTATTCATTTGACTCAAATATTGATTGCAAATATTCCATATTTTGTTCTGTGCTATCTCTGTTCTTTAGTAGTTTTTTGGCTTCTTCATCTAAATCCCGATGTTCCACTTTCCATTGATTTCGAATACTGGAGATAAACGGATCTGACGTTGCCAATAATATATTAAATAGATCTTCATTTGTTGAATTTCTTGAAATTTTTCTAGTATTGTGCTCTCTATAAAATCTGTAATCCTTGTTCCTTTTTTCCTGAGCCTCCTCTGATAGATCTCCAAGTGGCACCAAATGATATTTATTGACATCTTCTCCATGATAAAGGATTTTGTGAACTGTTGCAGACATTTTTCTCCATGGGTAGTTGGTTGTATATATTTTTGCAGTTTCCTTTGCATAATCTTCTAATTTCCTAGAGTCAATTTCTTCATTGCACGCAAGTACTTCTAGGATTATTTTAAATCTGAAAATAAGGTTTAAATCCACTCCTGTTATTTCAGATGCTGTTTCTGGATCTGAAAAGAATCCTTGCGATATTGCCATCATTTGTATTGCCTGACCCTTGTTTTGGCTGATCTATAATTAATCCAAATTTGCGATTTTCATCTTGAACATGTTTTTTTTTGAACTTCTTAACTCTTTGTTGGTTTCGTTGTTTCTTATTGATCCTGAAGACCCGAAATCCAAATCATAACTGATTTTTAGTATGTGTTCCATAAGTCGTATTCTTGCATGTAGTGGTGATAATCCAAATTCATATATTATATTTGTACAACCAATTGCACCGTTAATATCTTTAAGTTTCCGCCTCTTAGATCTATCGCTGCAGTTGCCCATTAATGATTTGCGTGGTCTTCCAGCCTTATCTTGCTTTGCTGTTTCTGCAGCGACAGTGAGTTGGCCCTCTAACCAGTTTGCACTTTTTATATAAAAGTTTTGTTTACTGTAGCGAACTTCTTTGTAGCGTTTTATTTTAACGTAACTAAGAACATCTTCCTGGTTTTTGTTTCTAAAATACTCTTCCGCCAGTTCTTTATAACTGAAGCTCTTCATATTTTTCTGAATATTTTTATTTGCGTCTGTTATGTTTTATCCGTACACTTAGAGGATTAACTGAGTAATCCCTTATCGAATCCGTAGTTTTATACATTTTTAGATACATGTTATTCACACATTGATCTTTAATTTCATAGCAGGTAGTGCTTAAATTGCACAAAACTGCACATGTTGTCCAGACCTTAATATCAGGTAAAACTAATTAGTATCTCGCCAATATTTGTTGTTGTTGTTGGGTTGTTTTTTTTTATTTTTAGTGGTTTAATGTCCCGATTATTGTTATAAAATTGCTTATGACTTTGGTTGACCCTAACATTTGATAACAGGTAAATTTAGAAACAGATCATATGTTTACTGTAGAATTTTGTGATAATTTGTGATAATTTTATGACTTATTTTTTGCTGATCAAAACAAAGCCATTAAACCCTTTCGCAGGTATTATATTTAATTTTTTTAGTTTTACGTAGTCTAAAGTAAAAACATAAACTTTTAGGCAAAAAAGTGAAAATTATATACACCATTGTATACGAGTACTTTGGAGTAATTTCATTAAAATGAAAAAAGTGTTCTACACACGGCTCGTCACGGGTGCAAAAGTATATATAGCGGTAAAGAGGACACTTTCACCTTTCTCCGGGTGGTATACATTTCTTGTTCCCTTTTGTTCCCTAGAAGTTCTATTCTACTAAAGTTTAAATTTGAGAAAAATATAGTAGTTTCATAAATATTCCGTAACGCCCTTAATATTAAACGCTAGATCTCTGACCACTTACAAAAACTAAAGACTATAATCCTACCAATATTATAAAAAAGACCGCAGGCCATTATCGATGATAGCTTGCGAGTAGTAACCATTTATTTTTGATAAAAAACAACAGAAAAACACCTTTTTCTCAAATTAGAAAAAACCGTTGAGTTTGACAGCATACCACGCTCACAATTATCAATAGTTTAACCTAATTTTTTGGCTACCTTAATCTGGATATATTAGCTGCAAAAGGGCGTAAAAATTTTAAAAATCGGTGACAAAAAAAAATTTGAGTTTTGGCCAATGAAAAACGATTTTCAGCCACAGTGCGTCGATTATGGGAATTCAAAAACCGGTACAAAACTGGGGAAAGTTATTAAGTATTTTACGCGTAATAGCAAAAGATAGCGTCGATTTTGGGAATTAGTGGGCTAAGAAAATCGTGGATGTTTTATCCCAAGAGCAGTGTCGTTCTGCTCGTCCAAAGATTGTCAGAACATTCGATTGTTCAAGAAATCTGTATAACAGCTATTGTTCGGGGTTTAAGTTGACATGAATTTTTAATCCAAAGTGATTATTATTTTGGCTAAAGTTCGTAACATTTTTAGTCAGAAAGAATTGGACATGAGACAATATTCCAAAGGTAAAATTCGAAAAATAATCACCTTAAAATAAAATAATTGGCTACTGGCTTGAAACTTGCAATGTTTGCTGTCAGATAACTAGTTTAAAATGAGTTTATTAACTCAACCAGTAAACACAAAACAAAAAGCAATAGTACTTAAGTATTAATCAAACCAAAAAAGTTTGTCTTAAGTAAAACCAAAATATTAGAAGGAAAATGGTACATGAGATAAACCAACGTGTAACAATGGGCTAATTTAACGCTAATTAGTGATGGTAAAGTTTGAATATTGATAGTGGTGTAGTTGTGTTTGCTGTAAAAACAACTAATAATACCTTCCACAATACAAATAACTCTCGTATGCTTTTCCTAGTCATTATTTGTATAAATACAAATTTGAAATCACATTCAACCGAGCCACCTAAACAGTGGCGGACACATGGAAACGCATGAACACTGGTGATGAGAGTGTAGCGGCTCCCGAAAAACAACGTTTTTTCTGTTCTGCCGAGTAAGTTGAAATTAATTGATGTTAAAATTTTCCCTTGTTCCTTTGGAATATTGTCTCATGTCCAATTCTTTCTGACTAAAAAAGTTACGAATTTTACCCAAAATAATAATCACTTCGGATTAAAAACTACTAATAACCAATTTGTTCGAAAAATAATCAATTTAAAATAAAATGAATTTGAATTGTTTAGTTGATTCTCCATCCACATAAAGCTGCCCCTCAATTTAAATACGGAATTTGCAATCACAAGCTTATACAACATCACTGGCAACGCCAATTAAAATATGTATATGCCGAACAAAGAACTGTCTAGAAACTGCTTTATTTACTATGTAAGAAATTGCTGCCAAACTATAGGGATCAGTTCTGTAAAGTGTAAACATCTCCAAAGACAAATTACTTAGTGTATTTAAAGTAGAAATGGGATCGTGAGTGACTAATCACTCACGCTCATGCACGCTCACGATAAAAAATTTCACTCATGTACGCTCACGCACGACCTCATATTTTTGGCTCACGTGAGTGGAAAAAAAAGTTAGTCAATAGTCAACAATTACGGAAACTCACGCTCACGAAATACTCACGAAAAAATCACAACCTATAAGTATTTACACATTAAAATTTCTGAATGCAAATAGAAAAATCTAATATACAATGAGAAAATTCTGCAATAAAAGAGAAAAATTATGTTTAACTAAGAAATATACTTCTCTGAAACAATTTGTTAGTTTTGAAATACAATTTTTAAATTTTGATAAGGTAAGTTGATGGGTAAGTCCCAAAAACAGTCCACCAAACAACATTTTTTGATAGTGATCCAACTTATTTTTTATCTTTTTATAAGGAATATTAGACTAGATATTTAATTGTATAAATAAAATAAATGTATTTGATGATCATTAAAGCACAAATAATTACCAAATCCTACTCTACCTCAGATCTAATTAAAAATTTTTAGGTATTCAATACCATTACTTTAGTGTTAATGAAGATGAATTCAATTCAATTTTAGTAAAAAAAATTGTGCTTACCATTTTCGAAACATTAAAAATAAATAAAATTTCAGAATAAAAATATAATAGAAAAAAATATAACGTGAGTCATGTAGGGTGCGTCACAAAGGGTTCATGTCCTCTGACAAAAAACGACAAAATTTTTTGGCTGCAAATAAGCTATTTTAGAATTCTCTTATATTCATCTTTCTTTTAGGAACTATATTTTGTGTACATTATTATGCGAAATTCGCAAAAAATTTCGAAAACACACTAAAATTTCAAAGTTAACAAAATTATATGATCAATTATTTTGCAACAAATATCTGCTAAATAATTATAACTTAAGCCATTCGAAAGTACACTTATAACCCAATAAACACCATGCATAAGTTGAAAGTAGCTCTTTTGAAAGATAAAAAAAAATTTTAGATATTAATGTGAAAACGCGTACGAATTTAGAGTTCATCACACAGGAGTTACACATACGAGGCGGATTGATATTGAAGCTACCTAAACAGGAAAAAAACATTTTTTTTCCAAAAACCATTTATTTCTCTACATAGTCTCCTTTTAGCTCAATACACATAGACGAAATTCCAACTTTTTTATACCATCTAAATAATACGATTTGGGAACCCCTAAAAATACGCGTTAGTTTCGGTAATCACTTCTTCATTTAAGATGAAGCTTTTTCCTGCGAGCCATTTTTTCAAGTTTGGAAACAGGAAAAAGTCACTAGGAGCTATATCTGGACTATAACGTGGATGATCAACCAATTCGAAGTGTATTTCACGTAATTTTAGCATCGTATCTAATGCTGTGTGAACCGGTGCGTTGTCTTGAAGAAAGAGCACTTTTTTCTTCTTTAAATGCGGTCGTTTTTTCTTGATTGCATTAATCAATTGATCCAATAATGCACGATAATACTTTCCTGTGATTGTGGATCCTTTTCCAAAATAATTTATGAGCACAAATCGATGAGCATTTTAAAATACAGTGGCCATAACCTTGCCAGCCGATTTCAGTGTCTTCGCCTTCTTCGGAGCACTTCCACCCATTGTTTCGATTGATTTTTGGATTCAGTTGTGTAGTGGCAGACCCAAGTTTCATCAACAGTTATTAATCAACGCCAAAAATCAACAGAATTACGCTGTGAAATGGTCTGTCGAACTCGTTTTTGTTCGACACTGAGCAAACGCGGCACCAATCTTGCCGATAGCTTTTTCATATACAAATGTTCATGCAAAATGTTGAACACACATTCATATGATATATTTACCATTTCAACAATCTCACATTACTTGACTCGGCGATCATTCATAACGATATCGAGGATTTTCTTGATATTTTCTTCAGTAACCACCTCTTTTGGCCTTCCTGTTGATGGTATTGTTGCAGTGCTTGTTCGGCCGCGTGTAAATTCAGCAATCCAATATTTTACCATGTAATCTGATGGAGCAGACTCATCGTAATGTTTATCGAGCTTTTAAATAATAGTGTTTAATCACTGCACGAAATTCACTTTTTTCCATTTTTCGAGAAACACAAAAGTTGCTTACTTCAAACGACTACAACAAATAAACTAATCGATGAATTTGGGTGAAATTTTAGCAGCTGACGTTTGACAGATCGCAATTTCGAAAAAAAAGTTTTTGTGTTTGTGCAGCCATTTAGCGATAGGTAGCTTTTATATCAATCTGCCCTCGTAATTAAAATTAAATTTTACAATTGAATAATATTGAAAATTCTTCAAGAAAATATAAATTTTCTTTTATTTTGAAGTGAAATTTAAAATTATGTACATATTTAAAATATTTTGATCAAAATCAATAATTTTCTTGCTCTTAAGCAATCTGTGTAAAATATTAAGATTAAGTGGGATCTTGTACTTTGACGTTAATAGATAAATAGATTTCTGTAGAAATAAAATTTTGTCAACATTTTTCTCGTGAAGTCTGTTTCACATCTCTTCAAGTATTCTTCCTGACGTTGAAAAACACCTTCGCTTGCAGCTGAGCTGGATGGTAAACACAGTATTTGTTTAGCCAATTTTTGCAGAATTGAAAACCACGTACCTATTAATAATATGAAAAAATTCCAAAATCAAAAAATCACGAAACAATCACGCAAAAAATCTACTCATGCACGCTCACTAACGTTGAGTTTTTTTATACTCACGCTCATGCATGTTCACGTGATTGAAACAAAAACCTGCTCACGATCATGCATGATCACGCGTGACCACGCATGATTCACGCTAATCTAATTTAAAGTAAATAAACAGAATTAAGCAAAAATCTATTTCCGTTTGTGTTAAATTTTTCACAAATTAAAAGAAGCCGAGAAAGAAAACGTTTTCGAAAAGGTCGAAACGTAACAGTATGTATAGGGTCCGCCAGATAACTTTTTTTTGAAAACAGGGCGCAAAACATCGAGTGTAGCTTCGGCTGTGTGGCACGTAGCGCCGTCCTGTTGAAACCAAATGTTGCCAATGTCCTCCTCTTCAATTTTTGGGAACAAAAATTCGTTCAACATGGCCCGATAACTGTAACGGCCACTCCTTGCTCATTTTCAAAGAAAAATGGCCCAATTATGCCTCTGGGCCAAAATCCGCACCAAACAGTGACTCGTTTTGGGTGCGTCGGCTTTTCAATGTATGCGTGCTGGATTTCTGTGCACCAAATGCGATAATATTGCTTGTTTACATACGAGCCAAGATCAAAATGAGCTTCATCTGAAAAGATGATTTTTTTGGCAAAATCGGCATCTTCTGTAAGTCGATCGCAGGCAATATTTCCCAGCGTTGTTCAAGCGTATACACAACCATATTCGTTCAGCGGAAGGATAAAAATAATTATCTGTCAAATCAGACATGAGCTAAGTGTTACCGTTCACGAAATAAGCACTAGTTGAAAAAAACGGTAGATGGCGGACCCTATATATAATATATACAAGGCGTTTTTATTTATTCCAAAAAATTTAGTTAATTAACGACGATTAATTCAAAAGATGAACTTTAACTCTCACAACCGTATTTGATACCGTGTGAAAGTATATAAAATTCGACCTTACTTTACTTTATTTGCAGTGTGTTTTTAAAGTTCAATCATTTTTATTATTTTTTGCTTGCATTGATTAAAAGAGAAAATTTTGATATTTCAAGTGATTATATTTTTTATTAAGCTTAATTTTCTTGGAAACAGTATTACGTATTTTAGCACGGTTGGCTCATTCCGTTCCATAAGGTGTCTTCTTTCAGAATGTATAGGTGTTTAAGATAGTATATGTAAGGTATTCCTGGGAAAAATTAGCGTAGATTTTTTTGGCCACTAATATTTTCTCTGGTTTTAATTCCCAAATTTTCATAAGCAGCTGTTTATGCCAAAAGTTTTGTTATTTTGTTCTTCTTTTAATGGGAGCGTGCTAATCGGTAGCAAAGTACTCTGGTATGTAAATTGTTGACACTATTGCGGTGAATAAAGTTTCACTAGCCTTGGGCGCTAGAAGAATTTTCGACAGAACTTGTAAATTTTTAGAAGCATTTTATCACAAAACAAAGTAAGCCACCGCCGTCGTTTTTGGAAATTCGAGCCGTCGCCCAATACATTGAATTTTAATGGCTCTCAAATGTAGTTAGACTGAAAAATGCGTAGTTTAGCAGAGAATTTTATTTCATGTACTATATAACAAGTTCTTTTCAAAATTTGTTGGTTGCCGGTGGCTTGTAGTAAAATGGTTTGCCACGTCGCCGCAGCAATTTTTTCATCAGCTTGTTTTCACAGACGACAAAATTTTATGTTGTCAAAAAAGATATCATTTGGCACAGCAGAAACATGAAATTTTTTCCCCACAAGCAAATATTTTTGCACCTTAGGAGGCTGAATTCCAAAACGTCAAAACACATTGCAGTGATGTGGTTTTACTACTGTTTCGAAACATAGTAACCAACTGTGTTGTTTACTTTGTAAAAAAAGCAGTAACAAAATTAGTAGTGAAACACAATTTGCTTTAGTTTGCGTGTCGATAACTTTTATTATACATTTACGGATGTGTGACATTGTCAATGTTTGCATGGTTGCGTTAAGGAATGCATTACTTTGTTCAGTTGCATTGCAAATGACGTTTTGGAACTCACCCGTACTTTCCTACCGATTGGCACACACCCAATGTAATAAATTCCGATTTTTAATTGCAAATAACAGATCACAGAGGACACTTTTGCTACAGATTTATTTACGCAATGTTGATTAAACTTTTTTGCTCAAGTTATGGCCTTATTCACAAACGATTGATAAAGTTATACTAGGTTTAATGTTGGATTTTTATGTGGGGAAGCTGGTTTTATTGCACGCATTAACTAAATTAACTATTAGACGTTTTTATTAGTTTCATAGTCGCATGTTTGAGGTATACTTTTAGGAGCTTTGTGAGTTAACAAATCCTAATGTAGCTCCTTAAGGTACTCACAATTATTACAGCTACTTTGTTTTGCTTCATGGATTTTGGCGTAACGGTTTCTATCGAAAATAGAACTAAAATTAAATAATAATGGTCTTATTCACAAACGATTAATAAAGTTATTGTGTGCACTAAAACCGGGTTTCCCATATAAAAATCCAACGTTAACCCTATAACTTTATTAATCGTTTGTGAATAAGTCCATACATTTTTTTCTTAAAAATTCTTTTTATTAAGTACAATTTCGCAGAAGTTCCGGAAGATCTTTATATATTTCTTTACTTTTGTTTTATATTTCAATAGACTATTAGTCGAGGGGTCGCAGGTTCGATTCCTGCCTAGACGCTGGGTGTTTCTGCAGACAAGCTCAAATCGCTTCACGGTTTGTTCCTAAAAAAAAAACAATTTATAATATAAAAAAAGTTGATGGGCCGGAATTACGAATTACTGTCTCAAAATTTTCGGTTTTTTTTGCATTTAACTCCAATATCGAACGCATGTAAGTTTTTAAAACTTACTGATTGATTCCACGACTTCTGCTATCGAACGCGATGTTTTCCTTTACTAAATCCACAATATTGCGAGCAGTAGATTATTTTTAAAGCGATATTTATCTTTAAATTGCTCATCTGAGATGGAGACTGGATTTTCTCTTTCGTTGTACACTTTTGATTGCCGATAATTTGATATCTGAGCTAAAGTGTCTGTGAGTATTTTAATTTATTAGTCAAATTTATTTTTTTGTATCAATAGCATTTTTCTTTTAGACGAATTGTGTTTATCGAATCCATAATATTATTAAACCACTTTTTCGTCACAAATTTTCAATAATTTTACCGAAAAATATTGTTATAAAATCTAAACATGTATTTTAACAAAATGTAAAATGGCAAAGTGTCATTTTATTTTTTATTTAAAGAAGGGTAAAACTAACAATAAGATTTCAGTTTTTGTAGGTGCCATATTAAACATTTAAAAGTCTATTAATCATTTATGAATTTAACTTTATTGAATTTTACTTAAAGGAGGTTTATAAACCAACTGTAAGTTTTTATGCATATGGCTGAAGATTTATAAGATTCGGCACAGCTGAATATATCGATCTTACTTGTTAATTACCATCCATTACCCGTTTTATGCTATGAAGATTCGCATTCACATTAAAAAAATGCAATCTCAACTCCAAGTAAAAAGTCACAATGTCTACTTAAAAGTATCGTAAGCAGTGTTGCCACCAACAAAATGTTAAATTACATATGCATCATGCCAAAATTACACATGAAAATAGGAAATACACTTGCTTTTATTTTTTTTTGTGCAAAATAACGTGCTTTGATTTGTTTATATTAAATATAGACCTTTCTGGTCTAATTCCTAAATTTTTTGATGATTAATTTTGAATATTTGGGCTTTCAAGGTCATGTAATAAAAGATTATTTTTACTTATTATTCCGACGTTTCGTTGGTATTTTCCAACTTCTTCAAGGATTTTTTAATTTCTGTCGATATATGTATAATCTTCTTTAGACCAATTCTACATCATTCTCCTTAAAAATATTACAGTTTTTTTGTGTAAAAAAAAACCATCACAAACAAAAACTAATAAATTTAAAGCAAAAAATACAAAACAGGTTCATAAATAAATTAAAATATCACAGCCAATCCTTATTTGTCGTCATCACAATAAAGAAAACTAGTGCTAAAAAACGATAAAATTTTATATTACACATGAAAATAAAAAGCACACACATCGGGTGTTTTTTTTAGAGGTATAGAACTTCGAATTGAAATAAAACACAAGAAAATCGTTTTAATGTCCATCAATTTGGCTTTATTGGAAGGATAATTTTATGCCATTAATGTTTAAATATGATTTCGGGCATGTGGCCGCCGCGGCTGGCTCGAATAAAGCCAATTCTACAGGTCCAATTTTCAACCACTTTTTCGAGCATATGGGGCCGTATGTTGGCAATAACGCCACGAATGTTGGCTTCCAAGTCCCCTAACGTTTCTGGTTTGTTGGCGTAGACGAGACTTCACATATCCCCAAAGAAAATAATCCAATGGTGTCAAATCACACGATCTTGGTGGCCAATTGACAGGTCCATTCCGCGAAATTATGCGCTCATCGAATGTTTCCTTCAATAAATCGATTGTGACGTGCGCTGTGTGGCATGTAGCGCCGTCTTGTTGGAACCACAACTCATCCACATTCATGCCATCCAATTCGGGAACAAAATAGTCGGTTATCATGGCTCTATACCGGTCTCCATTAACGGTAACTGACTCTCCAGCATTATTTCGGAAGAAGTATGGCCCAATGACTCCACCAGCCCGTAGAGCACACCAAACATTCAGTTTTTGTGGATGTAATAGCGTCTCAATGGTCTCATGTGGATTCTCTTCACTCCAAATGCGGCAATTTTGCTTGTTGACGTAGCCATTCAACCAAAAATGAGCCTCACCACTGAACAAAATTTTGCGATGAAAATCAGCATCGAGATCAATCTCATTTTCGGCCCATACACCAAAATCACGACGCATTGCATGGTCTCGCGGCTTTAATTCTTGCACAAGCTGGATCTTGTAAGGTCGCAAGCCAAGATCTTTGCGCAAAATCTTCCATAAAGTTGATGGACAAAGCTCCAATTGCTGTGCACGGTGGCGAATCGATTCATTCGGGTCCTCTTCAACACTTTGCTCTACAGCGGCAATTGTTTCTTCGGTGCGCACTGTTCGACGTCTCTGCGGATGCGTATTATCACATAGAGTAAACGTAGTGCGAAAACGATCCATGGTTAACCGAATTAATTGCTCTGATGGACGATTATGTCGACCATAAAATGGACGGAGCTTGCGGTAAACTTCGCGAACTGAACCATTATTTTCAAAATAAATTTGCACGATTTGCAAGCGTTGTTCTTTTGTCAACCTGTTCATGATGAAATGGCAAACCAAACTAAATATTAATCACTTGACAGCTGACAAAATGGCCGCCAGTTAAAAAAGTGATGCCAACTTAAAGTTCTATACCTCGGTAAAAAACACCCTTTATGTGTAATTACACATAAGCTGGCAGCACTGGCCATAAACTCCGTGGATATTGTGTACAGTTTATAAAACATTTTACAAGAAAATATTACGAATTTGCACTAGGTAAGTTTGCACTAGGTAAGTATTCAGTTTATTCAAATGAAAGGATTTTCTCATCTACGGTATAACAAACGCCGCCTTCGCTAACTGAGGCCTTTTTGTATAGCCGGCCACGGACATTACCACACTGCCCTGATGGACGTCCTTTTCAAAAGTATCACAGTGTCCATGGGCCTTTCGATAAATTTATTTGAGTTAAGTTAAGTTACAATTTATTGAGCCTTTTTTACAGTGAAAGTTTTTAAAGATAACTATACAAAGATTACTTAAGACTATAATGTATTATCTTAAAAAACTATGAATTTTTACAGCACAAAGCTTTAGCAATAAGAAAAAAAGAATAAGAATTTAATAAAAATTAGCTACAGTACAATATGCCCTTGCTCCCGAAGCTAACATAGCATAAGAGGAAAACTCTTAAGTTATACTTAAAACTAAACATATAAAACTAACAAAAAAAAATAATAATAATAAAAAAATAAATAAAAAAAAATAAAAAAAAGATACTAGCCTCTATGAGTACCAGGCATCATACTTTTTGTAAAAAAACGGTGCCTTATGTTATAATTTAAATCAAAATTAATAGTTTCTTCATTGCAAAAACCGATAGGCGAGAGATAATTGGTGTTACTCCAAGTGAAAACTCTCTGCTCATAATAAATTTCCCTCATAAGAGAATTTTCATGACTTTCTAATCTAATTAAGAATTTTTTTTTTAAATATCGCATAAATAAAGACCAATTGGAGTTATTTTCGAATTACAGTAAAAAAAATAGTTTGAATAATAATGATTCGAAGTTTTTCTGAATACAACACCTTAAAATTTTTCGTTCGAATATTTCCATCTCTTTAATGACAATAGGTGAGACACTAAACCATATTGCAAACCCATAAATGAAAATTGGTCTAATACTAGTCTTGTATAAAAGTAGCTTAGTTCTCTTTGAGAGGCTTTTATTATGAATATTTTTTGAAAAAGTGCCCTTAATTTTAAATGATTTTTTAAAACATTTCTTGCATGTCCATTCAATTAAAATAGATTATTAAAAGTAACTCCAAGATATTTAAGATTATCGACGAAAGGTATCTCTATTCCATCAAGGAAGAGCGTAAGCCTTTTACTTTCTGGGACAACACTGTATTTGCACTTTCCCCAAGCATTCCGGATACAAATTGCTTTACATTTAGAAACATTTATTTAAACACCCCAATCATCGAAAAACTGTTTAACTATTTGAAGATGGTTCGAAAATTGACTTAGGGCATTCACGGGGGAGTCACTATGAGAGTAGAGAAGCGAATCGTCAGCATATAGTTGAGTTGGGAAATACGTGAGGAAAGTCATACATAAAAATGTTGTAAAGATGCGGAGCCAAAATTGAACCTTGTGGCACACCACAATGAACACTTCCTAAATCGGAAAGATCTTTACCAAATTGCACGCAAAACTTCCTATTATAGAAAAAGCTTCGTAAAAGTTTAACTGTGGTTGCACTAAATCCAATTTCAATCAATTTAAAAAGAATACCATTATGAAAGGCGTGATCGAAAGCCTTTTCGACATCTAGAGAAACTGCTACTGTGCAGCAACAAATTTATTTGAGTCACAATGTCCATGGATATTATGAGTTATGCATTTTGTTGCGTGTAATTAATTACACACAAACGTTATTACATATTACAAAAAAGTTATTAAAATCAATAAGTAGAAATTACCAAAACCAAAGAACCAATCAATATCTTATTATAGTATTTTTATTTTATGTAACAATTATGTAATTTTATTTGACTTTTTATTTTAATTGCGGATGTTTTCTTGATTTAATTCGCAATAAGTGCTATGTATTTATTCAGTAGTACAATATAGTATATGTTAGTGTATTTGATTATACATATATATGTATGTATGTATGTCCATGCATACATATGTATGTACATATGTATTTTTAATATTTCTTGCAACAATAAATTAATTATGAATGTATGTATGTATTCTTGTATATTTAGTTAATAATGCATTTACTGGCATAAAAACTTATATGTAGTTGGTGCTTTAATTTGTCTCTTGCCTTATAATTTCATTTGAGTTGCCCGAAAGGTATAATTTGTGATTGGGGTAAAATTTAAAGTAAATAACTGTAAGTGTAGTGGTTGATCAAATCTTCAAACCATCTATCAATGAAATAGCAAAGAATTGTGCTACCATTTCCGTTTCCAAGCAGCAGTTTCAAAAAACTAATATATAACATTAAGAAATTTGACCAACGAAAAAAAGTTTAGCATCATCGCACTTTGAACGTTCTGTCCTGTAGTTTGTATCTTGCAACAATACTGACAACTAATGTGTCGTCTATCTTGTTAGTGTGGTTTGTTGATAGCTGACTAAAGCAAACAGCGCCAGGGCAAGTATAAGTTGCCAAGGACTACGTAATGCAATGCCAGCATCATCCTCAACATTGCGACACATATCCGGACGTCGCGTAAACTCTTCGCAGTAAACCTAGAAAGAATAAAAAAAGAAAGAAAAAGCCATAGAGGTTTAACTTTGCGATTTATAACTGGTAGTACGTGTGAAAAAAAATAATAGGAAGAAAATATAAAAAAGCATGTGGTTTTCAACATTTCCTCCCACAGCAAAACTTACATACAGTTTAAATTGTTAAAATTTATTGCATACGGGAGTACATATGTATGTACATTTATACTTAACAAACATTCTGATATATGTACATACATATGTGAAACAATATATAAATACATAATTAGTAATTCAAAAGATTCAAAAACGAAAGTCAAATAAGTGCGGCCAAATTTCGGAATGATAAGAATATTCACTTTAGAAAAAAGCAATATAGTGTTTCATTATACTGGTGTCTAATTAAAGACAAACTCTGCTTTGCTACTGAATAAAAAAATTGGTGGATTTGTCTTTTGGCAGGTTTTTGAACATTTTGTAGTTTGGTGATATTTTTGGGGCAAAAATGTTCACACTTTTCCAATTATGGCTTTTCTCAGGAGTTTTTCGTAATTTGGTTCCAATTAAAAGTATTTCCTTCTTTAAGGTTATTGTTTTTGAAATATGTATATTAATTTAAATAAAACTTCTGATTAGTGTTGTGCCACTTAATTTAAAACTCAGATGTTATGAATTTTAACCAAATCATACAACTCTAGGGCGTGCCCCTTTTTTTTAATGTGAGTATGAGGATTCGATATTTTCTAAGGTTCATAATTACTATTTTATTATTGATTTTTATACAATGAGTATGAAATCTATTTGAGTAAATGGGGGAATTAGAAAGCACAAAGCATACAGAGATGACACAAGACGGCTTGATATTGCTGTTGTTAATCTTTATTTATCGCACGCAAATGTGTAAGGAAAGAACTTTCATCTTTGGTTTTCATTCATTTTCTACTGGAATAAAAATTAAACTTTTATTTTTTAATAACCACTGCGTATCTAAGCGCACAGTAATACGCCAGGGCAAGTTCCGGCCACACAGTGTGTATTTTATTCTCATAACTTTGCTCCACTTTATCATAAAATAATAAAACTTGAAACTTAAGGTCTCCCTACAGAGGTAACCTCATAGGTGAAATTTCAGTTCTGCCATAAAAGCTTTCCGAGATATTAAAGTGTAAAAAGTGCATATTTTAATACATATTTACTGACTCACCGAGTCATCAATATTATTGGACACTTCCACTATAGCTAGAGAGCTGAAATTTGGTATGCAGGCAGGTCTTAGCGAGCAATTAACCAGAAAAATGTGAAAAGGGGGACTTTTTACCCGGTAGGTACTAGCGTGACCGCGTTTTGTATGAGGCACTTCCAGTATTGCTAGAAAGCTGAAATTTGTTATACAGGTAGGTCCTCTATATATAAATACAAGTATAAGTATTTGTAAAAAAATAACTTAGAAAAAAGAAGTGAGATCCACACAAAAACATAAATGTGAAAATGAGGCAAAGTTCCCATCCAAAAATTTCGGCCGTAAAAAGTACTGAGATAAAAATAAGGACTAACTTCTTGATGGGTACAATACCGTCTCATTTCTAGGTAACCTGTTAGCTTGGCAATATTTTTTGCCTTTCTAATATAGGAACTTGGCCTTATTTTCAAATTTATGTTTTTGTTCGGATTTAGTTTACAAGGTGATGGCGGGAGGACATCAATCAGAAAGTACACAACTCTTGTGAAAAACGTTCGCCTTATACAGAGTGAGGTGCGTTACCTACAAAATTAAGTAGAACAAAAACTAATCAGTTGCCACAGACAGCGCTGCCAAGTTGCTAACAAATATATTTAAATAAGTAGGAACAAGAAAGTCCCAACCCACAAATCTTGGAAATGCCCAAACCAAAAATGCTAAAAGAGTGCATTTGAAATGCTAAAGAATCACTTATTGGAGTTTTTATGTAATGTGGCCAAATCGTCGAACACAACATTGGTCCAGGTTCCAATTCTAGTTTCAACATTAATTAAGAAAATAAATTTAAATAGTTGAGGGACAATTTCGCTCATTTGATGTCAGCAGATTCGTAACGTATAATTTTTTAATTATTTTAAAATTTTGTTTGTTGGGTTTGCATAGTAGAGCTTAAAGTTTAACTACTTACAGTGTACAACAGCCAATCTGGGGGGTGAGAAATTCCAAGTCAGGGGGATGGTACTAGGTCAGTATAGTAAAACCCTCAAAGGGTTTGGCGTTCGTATGTGTCAGTTTTTTTTTATGACCTTTTAAATTTTTTCCTTATCTTGATGTTTTTTCGCTTAGTTGTAACATTTTGGCAAAAACGTAGTTTAACATAACTCGAGAACCACTTGTCCGATTTTGATGAAACAAATTAAGAATTACAATTTCTCTAATCTGTTTCTATACCGTTTTCCTATATGTGCAACACTTTCGAAGTTAAAAATGAATGTATGAAGGGAAAAAAGTATTTTTTGCCTAAAAATTTAAATATATTTTTTTTTAATTCATAAAAAATCCAAAATGGAAAAAGTGCCAAAACTAATTACTTTCGCGTAAAGTCACATAACTCATGAGCAAAAAAAGGCATAGATCATGAAAATCGATGCATGCGTTTCTCATTTATTCACAATTAGGTAAATGTATGAATTTCAAAAATTTGCTCCAGATATGCACAACATTATTTGGAGAAAACATTGACACTCACAAGCCGAACTCTCTCATATTTTTCTACTGTACTAAAAGAGAAATATTGATGTGGCAACACTGGTTCTGTAATGTTCACATAAAACATGCATTGTCATTATACTTCTTCTCTTTCTCACACTGGTTCTGTGATTTTTGTCATTCAACAAGTGCCGACGAACGCGAACAGTAAAAGTGATTTTTCTCCAGTTTTTTAAAAGTGAACAAAACTGAACAGAATATGGAACTGTGCAAGCCAGATATAAATAGCTTTTGCTACTGCTGTGGTCAATATGTCTCAACACATAAAAAAAGGGGAAATTTCAGTACTGATTTTGTTCAAACATACGAGATGTACTTCAACCAAAATGTTATAGTGAACGAAAATTGGGTACCAAATATAGTGTGTAAAAGCTGCTACAACCGTCTAATGGATTGGAAAAATAGAAGACGTGAAAGTATGCCATTCGGTATCCCAATGACTTGGACTAATCCTGGCGAAGGTCACAATCCATTGAATTGCTATGCATGTGCGAATAAAGGAGCCGCAAAAAGGATAAGAAAATCGTATAATTACGTTGGTGTTGCAAGTGCCGCAAAACCATTGCCTCATTCGGACCACATTCCTGTGCCAAAAGCTTCTAGCCCAGATATTTTCTCTTCTACGACTGCTCCGACATATCATGCACGTGATGATCCCCCATATGAGCCATCAGTATCCAATGAGCCAATTTTAATAAATCAAAATAAGCTTGATTCAATTGTTGTCAAGTTGGAATTAACACAGCATAAATCGGAAGAGCTGGCTTCCATTTTGAAATCAAACAATTTGTTGGCACCCGGTGTGAAAGTCACAGCTTATCGAAGTAAAGTCACAGCTTATCGAAGTCGTCAGGCAACACTACAAAGTTTATTCCTTGTGAATGATGAAAAAACTTCTGCCCGGATGTAGGAAAATTGATGGACGCAATGGAAATAAAATATGAAGCAGATGACTGGAGATTATTTATTGACAGTTCAAAACTCAGCTTGAAGGCGGTTTTACTACATAAGACCAATAAAAAACCTTCAGTTCCAATCGCCTATAGTACAGAAACGAAAGAAACATATGATGCACTGGAAAATATTTTAAAAATGGTTAACTACGCCAAACATATGTGGCGCATATGCTGCGATTTACAAGTTGTAGCAATGCTTTGCGGTCTTCAAAGCGGCTATATAAAATATATGTATGTGCTTTTTGTGCGATTGGGACACACGATTTTCCGGTGACCAATATGCATGCCACGGATGGAAACTCAGAGAGCACAGCAGGTTACAAACGGCCAATATTATTCGTGAGCCTTTAGTGCCGAAGGAGAAGATATTGCTGCCTCCACTGCATATTAAACTTGGAATTGTTAAGAATTTCATCAAAACTGTCGCCAAAAGAGATGAAGTTTTCTTGTGTTTGAAACTAATTTACCCGAGACTCAGCGAAAGTAAAATTAAAGAAGGTAAGTTATAATATCACATTCATTTCCCATGATTTTCCATCTTAACAAATTAATTTTTTCCAATCAGGCGTAGTAAATGGTCCAGATATACGAAAGCTGATTAAAAGCGACGCATTCAACAATACTTTGATTGACGATGTTTCTGTCGCAAGGATGTTAAGAGCATTCTCGGAAATTGGTGTCCACATGTCCTTGAAAATCCATTATTTACATCATCATCTGGACTACTTCAGCAAACAATTGGCTACCGAATCTGATGAACAAGGTGAACGCTATCATCAAGTTGCTATGCCATTTGAAATGAGGTAATACTGATTTTTTATTTTTTCAAACTCATTTTAATAAAACAAAAACTTACAGATATAGAGGCAAAAAGTTGCCGAGTGCAATAATTGCGGAAATTTGCTGGTGGAGTAAGCTTGTGTGGCAAGACAAGGATGATCTTGATGATAAAGAATTTTCAGGAGATGCAGAAGGGCCAACAGTGGAGTCACACATTGACATTATGTGTGGTTTAGAAACTGATGATAGCGATGAATGCGATGCCACGAGTCCCGAACAACCACCATCGAAAAAGTCTAGGCAATATTTAAAAAATAAATAAAAATAAATAAATAAAATAAAAATAAAAAATTATAAAAATGTTTACTTAATTTTTTTAGTAGTTTATGGCCAGAAGTCTGGAGTTATCAACATCAAGATAAGGAAAAAATTTAAAAGGTCATAAAAAAAACTGACACATACGAACGCCAAACCCTTTGAGGGTTTTACTATACTGACCTAGTACCATCACCCTGACTTGGAATTTCTCACCCCCCAGACAATAATCCCAAAAATGTTCCATAGTGTTATATGTGGCGAAAATAATAACACTAACCTTTGTTAAGCTGTTTGCGTATTTATCAACTATCTCACGGGTAAATTTTGACGCTTCAGGACCACATATTTCTCGTGCAGCGTTTTCTGAGCAATCGACAAGTTCATTAATGGAGCTGCAAATTAAACAAATTAAATTAAACATTTAAATAATAATAACGGGTATACATGTATGTATGTGTGTAAATGATTAATTTGTTTAAGAATTTATTAATTATAGAAAGCGAGTTCTTTCTAAAATTCTTACGTTATAGAACTTTTTTAAAAGTCGTGTTTGAAGAAAATCTTGTCACTTAACTTTTTCATAAATATAACGTGTCGTAGGAAAAAAATATTTTATAAAATTCATATTAATTAACAAACAGCTTAAAGCTAATATCATCGTAATGTCCAAATTTTTGTCGCAATTCATGTACCGATAGTTTGAACGCAAACAATATTTTAAAATGTTACAATGTTCCGAAAAAAAGTTAGTCACAATCAAGGTGTATTTAACTAGGTGACAGCATTAGGAAAACAATTACAACAATACGAGAACAACAGGCATTTTGGTTAGTGTAGTCTTATTGCGTATGTCAAAAACCTAATCCATAAAACAAAGAAAACAGATGCAGAAAAAAGTAAAAAAAGACAAAAGTATTTTGTATGTATTTTGACATTCGCATTGAAAAGTCAGCTGCTGTAACGCTGTCACCTTGTTAAATACGCCTTGGTCACAATCACGAAATACCCACGAAAAGAAAAACACAACCTATAAGTGTTTATACATTAAAATTTCTGAATGTAGATCAGTGGTAACCAAGAACCGAACGCACGCGCGCAGTCATATTATGTGGTTGTGCGCGGTCGCAAACAGAAGCTGCGGTCGCTGCCAAAGTGTACACCGTGTAACAATATTAAACATTTCTTTTTAAACTTTCGAAAAAAATACAATTCTGTGTTGTTTTGTCAAAGGTCCACAGATTTGTTATAATATAAAATTATATAATATTTAAAAATGTTTCATAATTAATATGGCACGACAAGTAATGCCTTCTTATATTAAATTTGTCGCTATTTGCTAATTGCTTCAAACAAATATAACATTGCGGCTTCCTTTCACGAGTTCCCAAAAAAATAAAAAAATACATCAGTTCCCAAGAATTATTGAACGTTGTTGCTCTGTGTGCTTTTGTGTAGATTACGAAAAAAAGTAAACAATGCCAAACAAGCGTGCGTGGTGTTGCTTTCACAAAGCTTGAGCAGAGACTGATGATAGACTGATGTTTTGAAACGAACAAAGTTGTATACATGTCAAGTGCTGGCCGTATCTGTGTGAAAAATACGATTATTGACTGCCTCGCGAGGCTATGGAGTGGCTAACACTGATGTGGATAGAAAAATCTAATATACAGTTAGAAAATTCTGCAATAAAAGATGAATATTATGAAACAATCCACCAACCAAAATTTTTTGAAATTGATCCAACTTATTTTATATACATATGTATTTTTTCTTAAGGAATATTAGACAAGATGGTTTTATCCTCGGCTTAGGTCGCTGAGTCGTGTCCAGGGTATACTTACGGATCCACGAACTTTAAGTAAAAAATAAGATTTGTTTTCCCCTTTCGGGGGCTAACAACTCAAAGTAACTTTATTTATTCAAATAATAATCAATTACAGGGACTGGTTTTAGATTAGTGGCAACAACTTGCTTTGTAAGCAGTGGGCCGAATTCGTGCCCGTTCGGTAGTTGGTAACGTCACTGGAGTTTTAGAGTTGGCTTCGGCTTATATATCTTTCGTGTCGGTTCTTACTGCTACTTTTCTGACCTTCTTGCCACTCTTTTAATTGTTCTAAATCTGCTACTTTTGTTACACACTTCCCCTTGTTGTCCCTTTTAAGAAATACTATCATTTGTATTAATTTTTTCTTAACAATCTGCTTGTGCAAGCATTCCTTCTTATGTCAGCTTATTTTTTATTTCAGCCTTTATGAAAGCTAACAGTCAAACCTAAATCAACGCGTCAAGCGTTTTCTATCTGTCAACAATTCTCATGCTCATACAAAATGTATGAAGCAAAATATATCTTGAAAAACTCTTGGAACATTCTATAATTAAAATTAACAACAACTTTGTTAAAGTTCCAAAATATCTGATTTTATTATATATTCATGAATTGTTATTTATTTTTTATCTATAAATTTTTAATAAAACCTTGTAGAAGATGTCGTCACAACAATTAAGTTTTTGATGAATGTTTTCCATATTTTTTTGAATTATTACTTGTAAATAAAAGTTATTCTTTAATAAAAAGAACAATATAAACTCAAAGTCGATGTTTTTCCTTTGAATTTTCGAATTTTAAATGGTTATCCCTTTTCTTTTATAAAAATTCCATTTTTGGTGCCACTTTTATTTTTAAAATACCCTTTTTGTGCCACTTTTCCACATTTCTCAACGGTCACGCTGATAATACTTTATACAATGTTTATTGAACAGCTAGTCCGAAGACTACTGAGTGAAAAGCTAGTCCAAAGGCTACTCAGTGAACAGCTAGTCCGAAGACTACTGAGTGAACAGCTATTGGTCACATGCTTAGGTCTGAATCGTAGTGCGTGTACTGTGGAACACTTCCACTACGACGACCAGTTCGTCCTCTCTCTCCTCCTTGTCAAAACCATAGTCATATAATCGTATATACGAGTATGTAGTTCAATGTAAGAACTCTGAGAATTGCAAACAGAAAATACAATGTTACCGCATATATACGTGTACGTACGATACGTATAAATATATGAGTAGGCAACAACAATATCAGAGACTGGGTGTAAGACAGCGGTGTTCAAAAATAAAAATGAGGATGTATTGCTGAGTTGGTTGCCCAGCACACATAATGTCAAACACCTAAAACAAGAAAAAAGTTTATTTTAAGAATTTTTGTCATATATAATCAGCTTATTAGATGAATGTACTTTAAATTTCAAGGAGAAGAAAAAATATATATTATATGGCCGAAATTCTCTTAAATTTTTAAAAATTTCAATATTTATTTACTTCTTTTTTTTTTTTTGTGTTCAATTGTAATTGAAAATCGTTTTTGCTTCGCTTGAACCTACAACAATGCTTAATAAATTTCCGAAATAAATGACGATAGCCAGCCGCATGTGTTTTCATCGTTTGCTGAACGATGAATGAATAAAAGTATTTAAAAGAGCGTAACAAATGTGTGTAAATTTTTTTCAACAATTGTTGCATGGGACGAGCACCGCTGGTGTAAGAAAAGGAAAAAATAAATACATATGAAACATGATCCAATAATACAGGTCTGTTTAATAATCCAGCTGATTTTTTGTAGCGTTGTGTTTTTTAATGGCCGGCTCTATGTATAATGTCAAAAGTTGCGTTTATATGTGCTAGAGCTGGGGTCGTGAGTGACTTTTCACTCACGCTCGTGCAATCTCACGATAAAAAATTTTACTCATTCACGACCATATTTTTGGCTCCCGTTCATACACGATCACGTGAGTGGAAAATAAGTTGGTCATAATAACGAAAAGTCAAACTCACGAAATACTCACGAAAAAAATTTTAGATTATAAAAAAAATTATTATTATTACTGGTCCGTTGTGCTTGTCTGATAAATAAATTGTTTCAATAATACTTTCTAGCTAAATATATTTTAATCAAAAAATAAATTTTAATTAGAGAAGAAATGTGTAAAGTCAAATTTTTACTTGATCCAAACAATTCCTTTCAACATAAACCAAAAACAGTTCAACTAATTACGCGCAAACATTAATATTTAAAACTATTACAACCGTCAAACTCCATGTTTACGTTGTCACAGTTGGTTGAATTAAGAAATTCAACTACAAAAGACAAAAACCAAGTAAACATACATAAATGAAAAACTGAAATGAAATATGGAATAATCAATCATCAGATATGGGAATTCTATACTAACCGAAGTTGATTTAACTTGTAGAAATAAATAGAAGCAATTTTCGTATTCTAACTTGTTAAATAATGCGTTTATATAGTTGATATTCCTAGTCATTAGTATCCACCGTTAAAAGTGGTAAATTCGAACATATAACGCTGATGAGGTGGTGTATTGTTCCAGCATTACTTTCCTAATAAAAAGAATTTTCATGTTATGTGTTTTTTAGTCTATTTATGGTCAGATTTTAACTTTACTTTAGATGCAAATAAAACAATTTATTTCATCTTTGTTCTCAACGTTTCATCGGCTTTTTTCCGACGTCTTCAGGAGAATTGTTTATTTATTTATAAATTCTAACAACAAATTATAATAGTTAGTTTTTTATTGCATATAATATTAATTTTTGTGTTACGATTTACGATTTATTACATCACTAATTAAATTACAAATCATAAAACTGGACAGCACGACACAATTAAATGCATAATTTAAATATATATAATCAACGTAAAATATCAGTCAAACTTAAAATCGAGTATCACAGAACTTTGCTTTTCATGCAAGTGCAATAGAGTATTGCAGTTTTGTGTTATCTTTGTCTTCTTTGGTGTTTATAGATTTTGTGAGACGTTGTTGTATGCGTAGGCTCTCTAGTGTATATCTTTTGTTGCCTTTTTTCTCCCCGTCCAGTATTTTAACTCCTTTAAAATCTATTTTGTGTCTCGTTTCTTTTGCGTGTTGAGCTAAAGCTGTTGTCTCTTTTCCTTTATTTATGTCTTATTCGTGCTCTGAAATTCTAGTACCAAGTTTTCTTTTTGTTGTTCCCACATAGACTCTATGGCACATATGGTACACTGTAAAAAACTTTTTCTGCAGTTTCAGTAGTATTATTTTTGACCTGATTTTTCTTCAAACATTTCTTTATCAAATTATTTGTGATGTATATCGGAAAGCTGTTCTTTGTCATTATATTTCTTATTTTGTTCATGTTGTCATATCTAAACCGTTTGTCGCTAATGTTGAGAACTTTGTTTATTAAATTCATCGCAGTATTTATCTTCATATTTATTGGTTGTGTTGAATGATAGTTGATTAATCTTCCAGATGCGGTTTTCTTTGCATACCAGTTGGTTATTAATTTTCTGTTTTTATCTTTTATTATAGCCATATCTAAATATGGTATTTCGTTGTTTTTCTCCATCTCTACTGTGAATTTTAAACTTTTGTGATATAAGTTTAATGTTAATAATATAGTTTCCATTTCATCTTTTTTAATAATGGCAAACAAATCGTCTACATATTTGGATATAAATTTAATGTGTATGTTTTTTGTTTTCAATTCTGCAACAGCGTCGTCCAATAGTGCGTCTAATACAATGTCTGCTATCGTCGGAGATAGTGGATTGCCCATTGGCATACAATATATTTGACGGTAATACTTCCCATCATAAGTGAAATAGTTATTTTCTGTTAGGCAGAATTGAAGTATTTTTAGAAATTGACGTTTGCCAATTGTGGTGTGCTCCTTAAGGGTATCCCATTTGTCCATTATGTTCTTAACCCTTAAGAGATAACCTACGTCTGAGAGACGTATGCCTTTTTAATTTTTCGCTCTCCCTCTCTCGAATGTTTTTGCAACACGTTGCTGTTTTTATTTTTCTCAGTCGTCTGCAGTAGCTTGCCGATAGCGGTTATTTTGTTGTGGTAAGTTCTATACTCTTTGAGTTTTGACGATCGCATACGTCTCGGAGACGTATGGTTAGCTTTTGTGTGACTTTTACACTCAATTTGAATAAATTTGTTTTGATCGTGATTTCGTTTTTTTATTAGTTAAACCAAGAACAATGGCCCGAAATGGATGCTTAAATGACACAGAAATAAGTGCGTATTTGCAAGGTTTATCGGACGATTCGGAATCATCTGATAACAGTGAAACAGAAAATGAATTGTTTGAAGATGATGTTCAGAGCGATGTCGAAGATGAGGAAATCGCCAGTGAAGATCCTGATATCAACACAGCTTTATTGCAGGACCAATTTACAGGATCTCCCAATTGTGATTCTTCTTCAGATAGCCGTATTCTTACGTTCTCTGAACCTACTATTAGAAGCAAAAGTAAGTATTGCTGGACAACGTCGAAAGGTAAAAACGGTGGCAGAGTGTCTTTATCCAACATTGTTCGAACGGCAAGAGGTCCTACTAGACAATGTAAATCATTTCTTGAGCCCCTTTCCTGCTTCAATGCATTTTTTACCGACGAAATTATTCTGGAAATTGTAAAATGGACAAATGTGGAAATATCCCTGAAACGTAAAGATGGAATAACGACAGCAACTTATAGGGATACAAGTGAATACGAACTCCGCGCCCTGATTGGAGTTCTCGCTTTGACAGCTGCGTTAAAAGATAACCATCTGGCAACTGATGAAATATTTGATAATACCTACAGTGGAACGCTATATACTTCGGCTATGAGTCGCGATAGGTTTAAATTTTTGATTCGATGCCTGCGAATGGATGACAAAGTATTGCGACCTTCTCTTCAACCTAATGACCGGTTTTTGCCTGTCAGAAAGGTGTGGGATATGTTCATTGAACAATGACAAACCAGTTACACACCGGGGTCGCATACCACAATTGACGAGCAGTTGCTGGGTTTTCGTGGCCGATGTCCATTTAAGATGTACATTCCCAATAAACCAAATAAATATGGGATCAAAATTGTAATGATTTGCGACAGTGCCACAAAATATATGTTCAATGCCATTCCATACCTAGGCAAATCGAGTAATACTACCAACGTCCCTTTGGGGGAATATTACGTGAAGGAATTATCCAAACCAATTCATGGGACTTCTCGCAATATTACTTGTGACAACTGGTTTACGTCAGTTCCACTGGCAAAGAATTTGTTAAAAGAGCCGTACAAATTGACTTTGGTGGGAACTATAAGGTCCAATAAACGTGAAATACCGGAATTAATGAAAAATTCACGATCGCGAGAGATTGGAACCACCAGATTTTGTTATGATGGACCTTTAACGCTTTTGTCATATAAACCGAAGCCTTCTAAAATGGTGTTCATGCTCTCATCCTGCAATGAAAAAGGCACTATCGATGAAAGTAGTGGTAAGCCAGACATGATTTTGTATTATAACAAAACAAAAGGAGGAGTCGACACGCTCGACCAAATGTGTTCAATAATGTCGTGCTCAAGGAAAACTAACCGTTGGCCTATGGCAATATTTTACGGACTGCTCAACATAGCTTTTGTAAATTCATACGTTATTTATTGCCACAACCTGCAGTCTCGAAACCAAAAACCATCTAGTCGAAGAAACTATATGAAAACTTTATCTAGTTCGTTGACATCGCCATGGATGGAAAAGCGCTTGGAGGCTCCTAGTTTGAGTAACGCTTTGAAGCGAAATATAAAAAATGCATTGCCTCAACAGGTTGAAAGAGACAATAATGGAGGCAGAGAAGAACCTGAACCAAAGAAAAAAAGATACTGTTCCTATTGCCCCTCAAAAATAAGGCGTATGTCTAAAATGGTGTGTGTAAAATGTACTAAGCCTATATGCGGGGAACATAAAAATGAAGTGTGCAAAACTTGTACCTGATTTGACCATACTTAATATTTTTTTTTATTTATCATAAATGTTATAACTAAATAAGCTTAAAAAGCGAAAGAAATGTGTTCATTTTAGTTTTTAAGAAAACAGCAGTTCCTTTTACAAAATACTTGGATTTTTTTGTTTATTTTATAAGAATACTGAAAATGTGATTTTTTGTTACATAATAAAAAAAAATTTTCTCCAAAAATGCATTTAAATAATAAGGAAATATATAAAGAATCCATATCAGTACAAAAAGGTAAAAAATATTTCCAAAAATATTGTCACCATAAAGAAAAACTATGATACGTCCCACAGACGTATGGTTATCTTCCCCGTAACTTCCAATAGGGTTATCTCTCTAGGGTTAATACCTGGGTGTATCGGTATATTGGTGAATAATGATACCACGTCAAATGATACAATAATGTCATTATCAGCTAAAGAATTTTCAAAAGTAATGATCACGGGTGATTCACGCAAATCACGTGAGTGGTGCCCATCTTTAATATGTACTAACTCCAATGTTCTGAAATCAGTGATGGAAAATTAAATTTTTCTTCAATACAAAAAAATATTTTAAATAGTATTTTTTTGACCTCCACATTACTAAATTGAAGTCTTTGTAATTTTTTCTTTATTAACTAAAGACATGTAATGAATTGTATTTGTTCTTGCGCTTATGTTATACTATCGAAACAATCTAAATGGTTTTATCTGATACTAAACGTTAATCTTAATTTTTTTTTACACCAAGATAATGGCTTGCGATTAAAGTTTCAAATCATATTGAGAGTAAATGTTTGGTGCTGCACTTAATGTTAAACTACATTGATCTACTTCAAGACTTCGAATATTTAAAAATATGTATTTTCCTAAATTATAGTGTTTTCAAACTTAAAATACACTTCAAGTAGAACTTTTTTATTGTTTATGTGCTAATAAGTTTACAATTTTTCAAAACTTTTTTCAAGCATAGCGACTAATTTCGGTCCTCGGATTTGTGATACCGACCTAATACCGTGTTACTCCTCTGGTTCATTTAGTACTTTCAAACTAATTTGACTTTTAGGCGTTCAACAATTGCATATAACATAGTAAAAGAATTTTAAAAAAGTACAACGTCTTAAGCTTATCTTTAAATATGCTTTTACAGGTCTCGCGTATATATCCAGGCGATAAACAATTTGATCTTAAATTAAGAAGAATTTGCAATAAAACTCGGTACCATGTAATAGCTACCAAATGAAATAATTTCCAACCAAAATGGAAAAAGGGCCACCAGAAAATTGAAACTTAAAATTTATTTTTAGTTTGAGTTTTAGTAATTTAGGAAAATGCACCTTTTTAACAATTCCAAGTTTTGAAGAAAATCAATGTAGTTTAACATTAAGGCCAGAATCAAACATCTACTCTCAACTGAATGTCAATATGATTTTAAACTTTAATCTCAAACCTTTATCTTGGTGTGAAAAGGGATTAAGAATAACGTTTGGTATCAGATAAAACCATTGTGACTGTTTCGATAATATAATATAAACGCAAGAACAAATGCAAATTATTATATGTTTTTAGTTAATAAAGAAAAAATCACAAAGATTTTAATTTAGTACTGTGGAGGTCAAAAAAGTACTATTTAAAATATTTTTTGTACCAAAGAAAAATTTAATTTTCCATCACTAACAGCCAAAATACAGTTTTTGAATCAATATATTTGTTTAGGGGGTAAGGTGACTCCTTTCCCTAAATTCTTTTAAGAATAAAAAACCTTTGTTTTTTTTTTGTATTCTAGTTGAAGCTTCTTGCTTTATTGAGTTGCTATTATGAACTAAAAACTTACTGCCTAACAAAATCTTATTTGGGAAATAGCCGAAAAAAGTACATTATATACATATTTCATCTACAAAAAAGCCGCTATTCATGGGCGAATTCAAATGATCATGATGAGAAAAAATAGAGAAATTATTTATAGAAAGAGAATTAATAAAAAAAGTAGAATATTTCATTAGGTATTAAAAGATGAAAAACCTGTTGAGCACGGTTCAACATATTCCCGCGCGAGAATGCATGTGGCATGAACATCCCTTCCATACGCCGGATATAACCCAGCCAAATATAGATCTTTGGGCTTTTGGGAGCGTTTCCTCAGACTGGATCACTATGTCCTTCATTATTGTGGCCAAAGTTCTACTACCAATCACCTCATCGATAGTGCGGCAAGTCGCGAAATGCGGGTGCGCCTTTGGTTTGACGCATTTGAAATGTTCAATCAGCTGATGGTCCATTATAGGTGGAGGGACATTGATTGCGTCATCCTTTAATGGAAGGCACCAGCGGGCTATTGGCTTGTAATGTGTGGGACCAACGTCAAATCTGGCAAAATACGTATTTCCACACTTGTAGTCTGGCTCAAACTCTGGAAAAATGGCCGCTACGCTCCGTAACAAAAAGGAAGAATTAGACGTGTGGTCCAGCAGAAAAGTAACCCACATAGGATTTCCTTTATTTGTTAGGGTAACCTGGACTAGTGGCGTTATGGTAGTTCCCCAGTTAGGCATGTGTGTTGGGGCTTCCATGCCAAGCAACTCGTGTGGAGTTGGGATTTCGGCTGACGTTGTTTCGATTTCTTCTTCGACAATGGCATTGTGTTCGTATTGGGGCTGGTCGGGCTTTAATTCCTCTGCATTTTCGTCCTCAAAGCTGGAAGTTAGGACATCATGGGGATGCTGCCTGTGTACCATTGAGTGGTGTTTTGCCTTGCAGAGTGCGCAACGGTTTTCGGAATAGCATTCCGACCTTTGGTGCGTGTGCGCCATACAATTCAAGCAATAATTCCACCGCAACAAATAGTTCCGGCGATTTTCAATGTCCATGGCGACAAATTTCTGGCAATGTCGCACCGCATGGTTTTTTAGGCACAAATTGCATCGTGGCATGACTACAGCTAGAGAGGATGAAAGAAAAAAATATAAGTTTATACTGTATTATTAGAAACTTTGTTTTGCGACCTTTTCTCTTTATAACAGGGCGTTTTTATTCAGAATCAAGTGGATTAGTTTAAAGAATCGGGGTGTGTTTGTTTAGAGTTAATGTTGGATGTGGGTAACAGACACACTTTGGCAATCGGGCGCAATATATTCCCGTGCTGGGTTTTAACCTCTACTACTCGTACCCTTTTATCTTTTCCGTAGATGACGTTGATGATGCGTCCCAGACGCCACTCGGTAGGTGGTAGTAGATCATCCACAACGATTACGAAGTCGTTTAGCTTTAAATTCTGTTGCTCTGTCTTCCATTTGACTCTTCGCTGAAGCTCAGTGATATATTCGTTTTTCCAACGACGCGCAAATATATGTTGTAGGGCTTTAAGGCGGTTCCAGCGCTTAATGAAACTCAAGCTTTCTAAAGGAGGTTGTTCAGGGGCTTCAGGCAGAGCGATGAGTGGGGCACCTCTTAAGAGATGACCTGGAGTCAAGGGAAGCAATTCCAGCTACTTTTTTAAGGTGTGATTTCATGCTTTTTACGGCAGCCTCCCAGAGACCACCCATGTGTGGTGCATAGGGTGGGATGAATGACCAGGAGAATCCGTGGGCACTGTATTTGTTTACTAAGGCCTTCTCGATCGTTTTTAAAAATTCATTATGAGTTTTAAGTAAGGCAAGACTAGCTTCTAGGAAATTTCTGCCATTATCAGAAAACATTGTTTTGGGAAACCCTCTACGGCCGGTGAATCTGTCGAAGCAAGCCAGGAAGGCGTCTGTAGAAAGATCTGAACAGACTTCCAAATGAACTGCTCTCGTAGAAAAGCATACGAATACAGCTGCATAACTTTTAATCAATTTAGCATTTCGTAAATTTCCATATGGTCTAGCTCAATATATTCTTGAAGAACCTTCATGTATGATTCTTTCAAATCTGGAGTTTTTTCGAGAGTTCTCTCCATTCTAAAATATTGTCCTAGAGCACTTTTACGGGAGGGACCCAAAAAAATATCAGTCGGATAGTCTTCTTTAAAGGGTAACTTGACCACATAACGACCGTCTGACTGCCTTTTAGTAGTGGTTTGGTAAAAATTCTCACAAAGTCTATCCGCTTCGGTTACTGAGAATTCTCGTTCAACTTCCTCAATTTCCCAGAACTTTTTAATTTGCTCGTGAAGAAGAAAATCATCTGACGTGGAAACAGTAGTTGAAAAAGTCTTGACTTCACTCATATTATCTGGGCCAGACAAGTACCACCCGAAATTTGACTCCCTGGCTTCCAGATTTCCGGATATATTTTTGCGGACGCCTTCAACATTTATAAAGGGTAGAAAATCTGCTAAAGGCGGCATAATTTCGGAGTACAACTGAACGAGAGGGTAAAAGATTTGCAATCTTAGAAGCCACTATGGCTAAGATTTTTATTCTAAAATCGGAAACTCTTGACTTGAGGTTAACGTAACAACTACCTTTGGAACTCCCAACGATTGTTCCCCCGAAGCCTGATATCTGACGAGGATGTGATTCGATTGGGATTGCCAGTCTTTGTTGAATACGTGTGCTAATAAAGCTTCTTTCTGCCCCTGCATCTAGTAGTGCTCGAACAGTAAATAATTCTCCCGCGTTTTCAATATAAATTAGCGCGGTAGGCAACACTGTAGTTCCCTCGCGACGGGCTAAGTACGCTTGAACATTTTCTTGAGTGTCATTTTTAGAATCGAATTTTTCAACTTGCGTATTAAAGGTATGCGTTTCGCCCTGAGTACCTGACGTCGAAGGATTTTCGTTATCGTGTTTATAGTGCTGTGTGTGACCCTTTGCATTTTCTGCTTTTTCGAGATGAAGCATGGTGTGATGCTGTTTGTTGCATAAAGCGCAAGAACCTGTGCTTAGGCATTTTGATTTAAAATGTGTTGTCGATAGACAATTAACGCAATATTTATTCGCAAAAACAAATTTCAAGCGCTCGCTCGCAGTCATAGACTTATATGATTTACATACTCTTAGAGGGTGATTTTGTTTACATATTTTGCAACTATAGTTTTGTACAGTCTGAGAGTGAAATGCCTGAGTTCTTGGAGACTGACTTTCCCTCTGTAGGGGTTTTTTTCTATCAATCATAGTCTCTAAAATTTCTATTCTCTCTGAGAGAAATTCATTTAGTTTTGTCCATGTGGGTAGTTCACGATGGTTTTTCAAAGAATTCTCCCATTCTTTCATTGTTTCATCAGAAAGCTTTGAAACAACGACGTGTATTAAAAAAGGATCACAGTCTGGCAGTTCGACGCTATAATTCTTTAAAACTGATAGGCAATCGTTAATTGCATTTTGTATGTATCTAAGGGACTTGACAGTTTCATTATGGGCCGGAGAGACGGAGTGAATTTTTTTCATTTAATCTTGCACCAAAAGTCTTCGATTTTCAAATCTATTTTTCAACTTTTCCCATGCCAAGTCAAAGTTATCATCTACCAAGTCGAAATCCTTTATGGCTTGGTAGGCCTCCCCCCTCACTTTGCTACGTAAATAGTACAATTTTTGGGCTGGAGCTACTGATGGGTCTCTTCCAATGACCGCCTGAAACATATCTCTAAAGGCTGGCCACTTGGAGTAACCACCATCAAAGGTTTGTATTTCGCACGCTGGCAATTTAAGTGATGATCTGCAGTTAACGGCTTGATTGGTGTCTACCTTAAGTGATTTTGTTTTTTCTAACATTTTTGTTTTTACGACCTGATATAACTCACAGGCCTCCTCATATTTCGGTGATACATCATCTTTAAAATCTTCCTTTTGAGCATCGTCTCCTAGTATAAAATTTTCGTACGACTCAAATGACTTGACCCATCTTCTCTCTAACTCTTGTTGTTTTACCTCAAGAAACGCTGCCGTCCAATTTTCGGGACAGGTTTTATCGAAATTCGTGCAGAACGTAACCAATTGCGTAATGTCCAATTTACATTTTCTTTTGAGCGATGTCATTTTGCCTACCCAAACCGAAAGACCACCCTAATGACTCAGATCAACTAAAAATTATTTAAGATTGTGATGCCTGAAAGTTGCCTAAAATGTATTTTGTTGTGACGCCCTTATTTGAATCAGATGTTTTTAATATATGTATAAACTGGTTAAAATGTTAGTTAAACAACACCTTGCTGTAAAAATTACTTAGAATATAGGGATTCCAAAAAGGTTTTAAGCAAAATTTACTTCTTATTTTGTTAAGAAAAGTCGGCTCAAATTAATTCTGTTTAATCACTAATTATTCCTTTTGTCGAAAAAATGCCATGAAAATTCTTGTGGAATATTTTAAAATTCTTATTTTTTTTTAATTTTTAACCATCCACTTGATTTTCTGTTCGATATTCAAATCAAAATTAATTAATGCAAACACTCACCGTTGAATAAACAGGTCACTTATATTTTGTGGTAGGGAACCTCTGATGTACAATAAATGTATACGTCTTCTTGATCGTTGCATAAACTAGCGGTGGTTTGTTTTTTTGTTTTAAATTTTACCTTTTTATTGTTGTTTAAGTTGTTATGTGCTTTTAATTTATATTTATGATTGTTTTGCACGAATATTATTTTGCCACCAATAACCTGTCTCTTCTGTTGTAATTGTTTTTCGTTGTTGTTATTTGTTTTCAACTTTGTGCACTTTTTAATATGTTTTATTATTTATTTGTTACTATTTTTTTTTTTATTCTTTCCTTGTAGGTTTTTTTTTAATTGTTTGTTGTTTTCTAGCTTTTATTAACTTTTACCATAAATATAACTTTTTGCACTGCCGCCGCACTTGAAAAATTTATCACTATGATCTTTTCTTGTTTTACTTCGTTCGTAAAGTTATTGCAGTAAAAGGAACGGGTTGAATTAGAACATTTGTGAGGTTGTGAAGTTGATAGCAAGATGATTTGTGAGTTTTTACAAATGTAGTTATCTCTTTCGTATTAGCGATGACAATTTTTTAGTGGTGTAATTAGTGGTATTTTACGATGAAACGATTAGTGGTTTTTGGGATTTGCTTTTGGAGAACTTTACCATGTATTTAACTAAATGTGTTGAGGTTATTTATTTCTTTTTACATGGAATGTATTATGATAATGGCCGCCCTTTTTTATTGTATTTTTGCCAAATCAATTTTTTTTAACTTATTAACCTTTTTTTGTTTTTAGAGAAAATAAAGTTGTCGCACAAAATAACTAATAAATACAGTACCTTATTTTTTTCTTGTATTTATACCAACTGCGATTAACTTTGCCTTGTAGACCCTTTTTGTGCAGTGTGTTGCATCCCGAATTGGATGTACAGAGAAGACCTTGTAGTTGTTGACTTCTTCACTGGCACGTAATGCACAATGTAGTACCTTTATTCCTCTGCCGTAAGCACGATGAAATATATATTTGCTGTTAGACAACCCTCTTGTCTTTTGTAGTTTTTAAGTTGCCGTCGGTAAAGACAACTGCCAATGAGTAATTCTTAGTGGACTCCAAGTCACTAATTTTTCCTGTTCTAGCCTATTCTAGAACTTTATCGAAGGACCAATGTTTAGGGGGTAAGGTGACTCCTTTCCCTAAATTCTTTTAAGAATAAAAAACCTTTGTTTTTTTTTTGTATTCTAGTTGAAGCTTCTTGCTTTATTGAGTTGCTATTATGAACTAAAAACTTACTGCCTAACAAAATCTTATTTGGGAAATAGCCGAAAAAAGTACATTATATACATATTTCATCTACAAAAAAGCCGCTATTCATGGGCGAATTCAAATGATCATGATGAGAAAAAATAGAGAAATTATTTATAGAAAGAGAATTAATAAAAAAAGTAGAATATTTCATTAGGTATTAAAAGATGAAAAACCTGTTGAGCACGGTTCAACAATAATCCCTGTTGTTTTTTATTGTCGAATTGTTGTAGTATTAAACAGACCTGTATTATTTGATCATGATATGAAATATATGTACATACATATAAAGCAATATCTATTGTAGTAAATAAATATAAAATATATGTATGTGGCGACATGTGTTTTACGCTACGTTACAAATTTTATAAATAAAATAAATGTATTTCAATGATCATTAATGCACAAATTATTACCAAATACTGCCCTACTAGATCTTCCAATTTCATACTAGAAATTAACAATTTTTAGGTATCCATATTGTTACTTTTCGACCGTTTCGATAACGTTTCCTTGCTCGAGTTCTTTTAATTTGCCAAAAACGAAATAAAAACACAACGGAAATTGATTTTTAACTTAATGATGTTTCATCTCTTTTAATACCACTGTTTAACAATATACAAATATCAACCCACGTTAACACTTCAAAACCTTTTTCACAACTAATCTATTTACTAAATGCAGGAAGTTCACCATGCCGTAGCTTAGACAAGACTGACATATTTGTGCCTTACAGTAATTGGTTTTATACCTTTTGACTGTTGAGGTTCTCGATCGTAGTAGAAAAATCCTCACCATGACAATAAGCTTTCTTGTGTAAGCCTGTATTGTTATTCAACTATGTTATGGTTGTGGCATGTACATAGATGGCAGTAGCAAATTTATAATGTGGATGGTGAATCGACTAACTAAATTTTTCATACAGAGTTCTTGAACAATCTTTTAGATTCTCCTTGGCGTTTCTAGAACTTTCTGGAAGGTTATGTTTCCGTTAGTTTGAATTTGAGTGCTCCCAAATTTGCAAACACGGTTCACTAAACTGTCATCGCTGAATTTTTATGCCCGTTAAATTTGAATCTACATTTGAATTTTGTAACAATATATTAACATTAATTTTTTTTGGTTTTTCGATCATATCCATTAATTATTTTAGAAAATGATCTAAACTCAAAAAAATATAAAAATTACGCTACTTATTTTACCTATTTATTGGTGTATACTACATGCATATTATAGATTTCAAATCTGTATATGTACATATATAAAAATTGTTGTTTGTTTGTATGTATGTTTGTCCTTTATAGAATCATAAGCGGGTCAACCGATTCAAGCAAAATTTCAGGTTATTTACGATATCAGTGGGCGGAGACGGATAGCCCCCATATAACGTAATTATTAATTTTCATATACATATCTATACAACTAAAAGAGTAATTCTTTCTAAATTTGATGTGTGTTACTATTAAAATAACGTAAGATTTTCAGCAAAAGCTTGGGGCAAACGAGTAATCCCCACGCAAAATAATTTATAATATTCCCATAGCAGATAAACTAAAACAGTTAAGGTCTCAAAATTTTGTGAGGATTACTGTTAGAATAAATTAACATTTCTAGCAAAATTTTGGGGGTATCAGTTTGGTGAGGTGAGTAGCCCCCATAGAGGGTAATTATTACTTTTTCCGATATCTACACAAATTTTCAACAAAATCTTGGTGGAATAAGGGCGGGGAAATTGTTACCACCCATACAAACTATTTATTAATATTGCTATATAATCACAACTACAATAGTTAAGCACTCAAAACTTTATATGGGCTACTCATAGAACGAATTGCGAATTCCAGCAAAATCTTTGTGGTATCAGATGAAAGAGACGGGCACTCCCCATATAAGGTAATGTGTTGTTTCTAGAACCCAAGCAATCGACTTGAACAGAACGTACGCATGGAAACTCCTCGAAAGACTGGCTGCTTTTCATACTAATTTTTCACTCAATTCGATTGCTTGGGTTCTATAAACAGTACATAACTATCTCTAAACTATGCGGCTTACTCTTAGGCCCAATACTTGACTACTCATATAAGTGCCATTTAAGTACCAACTTCATTTTTTTGTTATTTATTATTTATTTTCATTTAAGTTATGCACATATAAATACACAAACATATGTTTTTGCTTGCTTGTTCGTATTTCGCGTAACAAAGTAAGCAAAAAATTTGCGGCCATTGAAAAATCAACATCTCTTGGCGTGAAACTTGGACTTCTCTTTTAATATTTTTCTTTTTTATGTTTTTCTAAATTGTTTTAAGCTTTAAAAACATTGCAGCAACCTATCACATTTGTTATTTTCAGCCTGAAAACGAATCCACATTAGAAATTTTTCTTTAATTTTGTTCAACAGCTGCTTTTCCAAAAAAAATTAGAGAATTTTATGATGCTGCCATATTTTTATCGTAATTAAATACAAACAATAATTTTGCACTGAAAAACTGAAACTGTATTTAAATACGACTTAAATTTATGTGGTAATTAGCTAAACAACATTTATATGCGAAGTCAATTATTGCGATATGTTCACGTATTGAAATCAAGTACCAATATGAGATGCATTTGCTTCAATTACTAGACTTCTGGGATGGAAAGATGCCACCCGATCAAACAACAAATTTCATAAAATTTCCACCTGACTTTCGTCGAACCACACAATCTATTGACGAAAAAATTTCAGAAACACACAGTGGTTATCTAAGCGTTCTTTACTAGCGGCTAAGAATATTCACGTGAATTTGATGAATTGTAGAGAGATCCATATAAAATCGGTTCAAATTTAACGGTTTTAATAATTATTTGCCATTTAGATAAATCCCACCACTAAGTACAAAATTAATAACAACACTGTTGTACTCTTAAGCAATAATTTATATAAAGGTAGCTTTGCTTCATTTTTTATTCAGCAATTAAAGCAATGAACAATTTTGGTATAAAAGCAAATTTTGCAGAAAACGTGGTCTTTTCTATCGCCTGATCATTTCGAGGTTTGCCAATAGTTGGAATAGTTCAAGATAAATATTACTAAAATTTTAATACATATAAATCAAGAGTAGATTTAAAATAATAGTCCTCAAACTTACTGCAAAGTTTTGGAACGATAAAAAAAATTTAATAGGAAAAAATTTATTGGAAAATAAGTAAATACAAAAAAATCGTATACATATTTCCAACGATATTTCTATTCATAGATTTGGCACCTAAGATACAGTGCAAAATATTGGACAGCCACTTCTACAGTAAGTGTCATAGTGACCCTGTCGTTGAGGATCAGTTAATTGCGTTATAAAATTGTCACAAGGGACGAACATAAAGCAACTCCACTAAATAAAAGCTTGGACAAAAATTACATCTTTGTATCTCGGCGCAATATCAAGGCCCAAAATGCCACTTGGATCCCTGACTTCACCAACTCGAAGATATATAATACACCGTATATAAAATATACAGTCTTATATACATATGTACATACATATTTACGTATAAGCCATCTTTACATGAAAACTATTAGCAGCAATGAAAATATCTTTAATGTTTTATAGCATGGTATAGTTTTTATCTCATGTAATGAACAAAAAAATCGCGTCCCTGAAGTTAGTTACACATAAAAAAATTTTAATGATAAGCAAATCGAACTTAAATTAAGAAGAGAATAAGAAGGGAGATAAATCAGACAATAGCACATGAACTTATTGCAACCATTATTGTTTTCTCTTTCGAGCTTACAGGAATCCAGTAGCTGAATGACCATTCATCGATGGAATCCAAAAAAAAAAATAATGTGATTAATGAAATGCATGTAACTAGTTATTGCAATTATCATACATTAGCAATCTTCTCGAGTTGTTTCGTGCTAGAGCCTGCACGGAAAATTAAAATTTATTTTTCAAAAACAATCTAATGTTAAATAAAAATAAAACTTAATTTTTCATAAAGTTGGAAGTACTGATAATTAAAAAAAAAAATACCTGAAAATAATACAGTGATGAATTTTAAGATATTAAAATTTTTATTTTTATTATAGTTTAAGTAAAATATTTTCGTACATATTTAAGGCATATGAAATGTCTACTGTGTAAATTGTTCTTGATCATTTCCTCTTTTAAATACTTAGAAACTCTTCGTCTCCCTTGCTGTCTTATTTAGTTTTTCCTTATTAATGATCATTAGCTTCAGATCATTGACCAAATTTTTGAAATCAATAGCATACTTTAGGGGTTAACATACGCTAGGCGATTTAAATACCTAAAAAACAAAAAACTTAAGAAACAAACTTTTTGTTAGGTTTTATTTTCGATACAGAATTTCTTGATTCGGTCGCCGCGATAAAACCTATGCAATAGCTTAAAATAGAATTAATTTTTTGTACATTTATTTGCAAAAATAAAGCACGTATCAATTTTGATGCTTTAGGCGTTTGGGTTATAAATATGCCGTTGTAACTTTCAATTTGGTTAAGCATGAAATAATGCGAAACATTGATTATTTATGTTACCGCATAACGATAACTTACAGTTTTTGCAAGCCCAAGAAGTAAGTTTTCTACAATTTTTATATTTACGAATTCATAAATGATTTTTCATGTCCAACACGATCATAACGCACGTCAGTTGGGGGAAGTACCTGTACTCCTGACCGGGATCTTTTGGATGGTTTTGGCACGTCCTCTCGTCTATTATTAGTGCTCGGTCTTCCCCTTTTATTATCTGATCGACATTGATACCGGCATAAGGTGTCAGAAAGCTCGGTTCTGAAGCCAGATAACTTCAGTATGTCCTCCTGAGATTCGTCTTTCATTATACTGATGTTCTTATACAGTACCCAAGCGTTTATCACGGTCATATCCAGGAAGTGGTGGAACAGCCTCGTTGTGTCCACTTTCTAGATTTTATGCGGATACGATATCAGCCGATGAAGCTATCCATTAAATCTATGCCTCCCATGCGGGCATTGCATTTTTTATCACTCGAGGACATGCTACTTGAAGGTTCATTTTCATTTTTTTGTCGTAGCGGGATATAGTCTCTGCTGGTTCAGCACCAATATAAGTAGAAAGCAGTAAAACTTGCTTATTATCTTTCCAGCTTGTTGGCGAGAATTCTACACCTTCAAAAGTGGCAACATTTTCATGATAAGTTCTTCTAGGTTATTTAAAATTTCTTTTTTATCTGGCAATTTGCAAGACTTTCCAAGTCGGTTTCTCTGTATAGTGCCAGGACAATAAATGCCATCTTTCGTTAAATAATGTAGCAGGGGCATATTTGTGTAAAAATTATCAAAATAAATGATATGATTTACGTTTTTTGGAACTGGTCGTAACAATCGTATAACTGTATTTGGTACTGCTCCTAGGTCTGGTTCGGCAGGTAAGCGCTCAATATTCTTAGCTTCTGAGTACAGCTCAAAATTATATGCATATCCCGAAAGAGAGCATAAAACATATAATTTAAATCCCCACTTATGTATGTGGGTTATTCGATTTAAAGTCCAGTATCAAATTTGAAACTTGAGGCATTTAAGGGATAATAAAATGTTATCGAGACTTGTCCAAATACATACATACATATATAACTATGAATAATTACTAATTTTCAAAAATGGTACACGGAGAAATTATGCGCTATGGGCATAACTTATGTACAAATCGTTCACGGAAAATGATTAAGAACAGTTGTTCACAACATATTCCCAGTTGTGCGTAACTTAAATTTAGATGAAACATTTTCTTGTGCATGTTTTGTGACTAACTATTAATAAGCTATGAACAACTTGATCACACATTATGCACAACTGGGAATAGGTATTGCACAACTAGGAATAGGTTATGAACAACTAGAAATAGGTTATGAACAACTAGGAATATGTTATGAACAACTAGGAATATGTTATGAACAAGTTGGTCATATATTATGCACAAGTTGCTCATACATTATGCACAAGTTGCTCATACATTATGCACAACTAAGACTATTTTTTTAACCTAATATTCATATTAAAGAAACAAAATTTCAGTTTATATTCAAATGTCTTTATTTAATATTTAATCAATATAAAAAAATGAAATTAATATAAAAATTATTAAAATAAATATAATATAATAATATAATAAATATAATATAATATAATATAAATATAAATCTTATAAAACATTTATTAAAAAATATTCTTGTGTTTTTAGTATTGGGTGAAGCTGAAACGGCTTTCGAAATGCTAGCGCTTCAATTGGTTTTAATATATAGTTTTCTGTTTTTTTCCCAATAATGTGGGCATAATAATGCAAATCAAACTTTTCTATTTGGTATTCGTTGAGTAACAAAAATATAGATTCATCTAATAAAATTATATCAACAATATTATAAACACACTCCATCATGAAAACATAAAAACCAATTTTGAAAGTTGTTCCTTTGTAACTTATAGAATTTGTAACATTTACTACTTCTTTTGTACCAAATGGAAGTAAAAATTTTTTAAAGGAATATTCTTGGATGGTTATTTGTGAAAGTCGTGAAATTTGGACTGACATTTGGTACATATCAATTGGGAATGTTTTTTGATGGAGTGTATTAATTTTAAATGGCTTATAAGTACTTCGGCCGATACGAAGGAACAATTGCAAAGAAAGCAGTTAAAATTCATGTTTATAACTTTACTTTATTCGTCTTTTAATTGTTGGAATAGTTCTAACTCCGGCATTTGTATCTTTGATGACGGAATTTCATAAAAAAAAGATTGAACAAAGTTCCAGAAAACTTGCGTTTCAAAAGGATATTCTAAATTAAGTACAAAAAATATTTTAAAATATATGTCGAAAGCAGTCAAAGCATTAGTAAACAGATAAGTAAGGCTTTCCGCGACTAAAACATATTGATGAGAATTTATGTCATGTCTATCCTTAATAACTATCATAAATGGTTGAAAATTTATATTCTTGCTCACACAAAAAACTTTTCGCTTGTTAACTTCCGTTTGAATGTCCGATGCCGTATTTATTTCTGTTATAAAAGAACACCAAGCGTCGTCTGTGCTCACTTTCCAAATCTTCTTATTTATTATTTTGCGTGACACTGGCTTAAATATGGCTATCAGCACCTTCATAATTTCGATGAATTCCAAATCTGAAATAATATTTACAAACAATAATATAATTAGAAACCTTTTTATATGGTCTGTGTAAATTGTGTTTTTACCTTTGTCCGATGGAAGCTTATTAATTATTTTTTTCGCAGCAGGAGACTTTGAAATTTTTCGGCATAACCCTATTATCTTGTCTTTAAGCGTTGTCCAGTTATTAAAATATAAATTGGTTCTCTCCGGATGCAACTTATTGAAGTCAATGTCCACCTAAATATGAAGATATAAATTTTTTTAATACATATACAAATTAATGTTTGAAATTCCTACCAAAAGATATCCGTTGCAATGTGTATATAATGGCCATTCGGACAATATAATTTCCAATTTATTACTTTTTATGTCCTGGCGCCGAAGTTCAAATGTTAAATCCCACTTCAATTCAACAGTCTCCCACGGCGTGTTTAGCGTTTTCAGCCAAATTTTATCCTCTGAGTCGGTGGCAAGTTCAGTACTTACTTCTGGGTTATCGGTTATATTTTTCCTAACGCGAATATATTTATTAAAAAATCTGGATTTTCTGAAAGCTCTCGACATCGACCGGTACTTGTTATATAACTTTCCGTTCCGTTTTTCCTTTTCAAAATAATATTCCTGAAAACAATCACATAAAATAGAACAGTTGCATATTTATAAAAGTTTATATAATTTATTTTGTACTTTTTTTCCGATGAAAATCGCTTGACTATGTCTCCTGATATTTCTGCAAACATTGCAGTATTCATAGGTACTTCCTTCTGTAGGTGATCTCTTACTATGTTGGATATCAAAATGTCCCTGTCCGATGTACCCATTTCATTTTTTGCTTTATAATTTTCCAAAATTTTTCTTCCCAAATCGGAGCTTAAGAAATTATCTAAATTCTGAAGTAGTAAAAATAGATTATAAATTCGATACTTCTAAGAGGAACAGAGTTTTATACATATTTTTATATGTAGAGCTAGACGAGCCTGAATATGTAGAAACTGAGTCCACCTGACTGACTGACTCCACCTGACTGACTGAGCCACTTGCTGATGATGCAGACATATGTTCACAACAACATGTTGAAATTGGGGCAAAATTCTGCGAATAAAATAATTACATATTAAATACTTAAGTTCATACAAGATAAACAATCTCACATTTTCCAATCGCCACTCATTGACCAAAGCACGAAACTTTATGCGATTGGCAATTTCTTCTTTGAAAAGATCTTTAACGTCACTCTCTGACATTGACTTGAAGCAATCGATATTAATTTTGGCATTTGTCAATTGAAAAAAAAAGATTCTAGTCCATGCTTATTCAAAAGATTAAATAACTGCGCATCTTCGCCACTTATTGTTACAATGTCAGTGTGAGGCAAACCTGTATTCAAAACTAATCCAGTATAAATAACCTCTAATTAAAGTGCAATATTAATTTATACCTTCATTGTCAGAAATCAAACATTCACTATCCTGTAGATTGGTGAAATTTTCCATATCGAATACTCTAAATTATAATATTTATGTTAACCAACACAAATTAAAGTATATTCACAACTTACCTCTGATTTTTTAAATTCACACAAAATCTTTTATTTTTTATATTTATTTTATTTTATTTCACTTATTAAATTGTTAAACAACCGGCACTCTTGACATAAACACATGTAATGAAACCAAATGATAAATAATGTATACTCATGCTCAGCAACGCTGCTCATGATCTAACTGTAATTTAAAGCAAACTTGTGCACAATATGAAATAAATTGTGGTTAGTTGTGTATAAATTCTACACAAGATAAAAAAGCTGTGCACAGGTCATGTACAATGTGCATATATCGTGATCAATAGAGTATACATGAAGAAATGAACATTGTGCACAAAATATACAAGCTTCTGTGTATAATTTATGTACAAAATAAATAGATTGTGGTGAATTTATGAACATTGGGAATAATTTATGCCTAACGTTGTACAGACGAAACATTTTATTGTTATGAACAGCTTGTGCATAAATAATGCACTGCAGTTAGGCACAAGTCATGTACAATGTGCATATATTGTGATCAATAGTGTATAATTATGAAATTATTAAGTCATGAACATTTATCACAAAACATGCAACCTTCTTGTGGATAACTTATGCATAAGATTAATACATTATGCACAATTTGTGATTATTGTTCATAATATATGCACAAAATTTAAATTTTTAAAATTTTTAAAGTTATGAACAGCTTATGCATAAATAGTGAACAACAGTTTTCTCCGTGTATGTTTGTCTAGGGTAAAAGTCGATGATTCATGGGATTATCAATATAGTTAGTATGGGTACCTAAGATCACTGATAATCAATGGTTGGGTTGGGCGATATTATGTTCCACGAACACCTGGGACTCTCTAATTATTTTTACCGCATTACTCCCATTTAGATTCTGTATTATTAATATCTTCCGGTTTGCTTTCACTTTACTCAATTTTCTATAATTTAGCATGCAAATAAAATAATCGAAGTATGTAGCAACATCAAAGAACCAAAAGTCCACGTACCCACCCGTTAGTCGACGAGCCACAGCCGGATGTAAAGCATGCTAGGACTTTTAACTACTATATAAATAAACCAATCTTACACCCCAATCAGGTTATATGCTACAGAATAGTGAAATTTTAAATAAAATTGGCGGTAATGCCAGAACTTATAAGTCCATCAATACTGTAAAGAATGTTGAGAATGTAATTAATTATCCTGTCGAGTTCTTAGATTCGCTTGATTTGCCAAATTTTCCATCACATGTGCTTCAATTAAAAGATGGCGTGTCTGCTTTCTTATTACATAATATTGCGTAATATTGTAATGGGACTCGACATGCTGTTAAAAAATTCTTGAACAATCTTAACGAAACACCAATAATATAAAACAAGTAAGAGAGATATATATATTAATCACGATCACGCATTATTGGTTCTAATCTCTATTTCATTGTATAGGCCGATTTCATAAACACAGCTTCCAAAGCAACACTGGAAGCATGAGTTAACAAGGCATTCTAGTGTTGCTTTGCAAACTGCGTTTATGAAATCAGCCATAAATTATGAATTTCGTAACAAATTTGTAACAATTTCTTGCCTAGAGTGCATTATAAAAATATTAACATCCCCTTATTAGCACTTATATATTTTTTTCACACATCCGTATAGTGCTTCAACGTCTTTATCAGCCAGTGGTCTTCGACTAAACAAAGAAATGATTTGAAACAAAGAAATGATTTGAAACGTAAGAACAGGTTTAATAATGAAGAAATTCTCCCAAAATAGATAAAAAATATCGACACCTATTACATAAATCTGCTAGTCTAATGATTAAAATGTTCCAATATTATCTTCACATTGAAAATAATTGAAAGCTATCAAAAATTCTTAAAAAAAGATCGAACTTTTCCTAATAAAAAGTAAAAGTAATAAAAATAACTAAAATGTATCAAAAATTAAAAAAAATAATAATAAATGGTTGGTCAGGATTTGAAACCGTACCTTCTTACCCGGTGGTACGGTTTCGAATCGTGAACACAACACAATGCTATATTTTTAGAATTTTCGATACATTTTAGTTGTTTTTATTACTTTTACTTTTTATTTGAAAAAGTTTGTTTCACAATTTATTTAAAAAACCAGGCACAATCTCATTTATATTTTTTTTTAATTTTTGCGTTTTTTCCAATTTTATGAACGAAAAAAGGTTTATTTTGCAAAAATATTCAATATGTTATCAGATAGGATTTTGCACAGTGATAAAATAATTATATAATAAATTTAGTAAGTTGTCGACGTTTTTATTTGATATAATATAATATTAATAACAAAAATAAAAATAACTTGACGGTGTAAGAAAAAATATTGAATTATAAAATATAACAACATATCTTAATTCATTATTTTAATTTAATTTTTTCTTTGAATCTCGTATGATGTACGTATGTATGTAAACTAGTTGTAGTCTTTTTAAAATTTTGTTAACTTTTCCATTAACTTATCTGTATAGCGGTTGGACCAGACGATAAAGGTTTTGGTTCAATATAACCTGTATATTTCTGATATAGAAACACAATGGAATTTCAACCACAATTGATTTAAAAAATACGAATTCGGTAATTCATATTCAGCCTGCTAAGAAAACAGATGAATTAAATTAAAACAAATTTTATTTAAATCTTCTTCTGCGTTTACTAAGTAAGATAGAAAACTAAATATGAAAAATTACGATAAAGTCGCAAACAGAAAGCATTTTGCTCTCAAATCCAACCCATAATTCGGCTTATTTTCGTAATATTAACCATTATTCCGCGTCCAATACCGTAGTGCGTGCTATCGACATGCGATATTCCGCAAAACTATGATTTTTTAGGTGTTTTTGATGAATGTAAGACCAGTTTATTTTATATGAATATGAAGAAAACAATTTTTTATCTCCTAAGATCTTAACTTATCATTTTATATATGTTAAATTTGGGAAAATACGAAAATATGCACAAAAAAATGAAATACAAATATGTACGCATATACTCTTTTTGGAAATTTTCCCCAAACATTCCGATCTAAAAATCCAAAGTTCATATGTGTGATATGTACGATAGGAACTGATTGTTTGAAAAATATTTGATGAATTGCGAACTATTCTTAGAATACATTTTAAGCCCACATTAAATTATTCAATTGGATAATGCAATCTAGAAGCTACATAAATATAAATTTGTGGAAAGTAGGTAATTGCAATACTTTTATTCAAAATACACATGCATTTTAAATTTTTATTCCAAATACAAAATAGTTTTTAATAAAAGTGTAATTTTCACAATTTTTTTAAAATAAATTTTGGAAATAATTTCCAATATTGCAGTTGCAATTTTTAGAATATGCGCTGTGTTCGCGGGGTCTTAATTTTTTTAGTTTCTTTGCTAATTACATTTTGGAGCTTGATATAAAATTAAATCCTTACATCAAACTTTGTTTTTATTTTATAGAAAAATGGCAATTAATTGAAGTGCTTTTGAAGATTAACTCGCTGATGTTAAAGAATGAAAGAAACATTTCATATCAAATTCTAGCCGGGAAGAGATTTTTCTGCTTTGTTATGTGGTACTTAGTATCCAAACAACATTTTAATTGTCAAAAGATTTTTTATCACATTGTACAAATACAATAATAATACCAGGTTCTGATATACTGCAGGTACGCTCATCACCTGAATATAGAAAATAATTAAAATTACACAAGTATAAAAAAGGATATAAGCATCAATTTTGCCTTTCTTCTGAAATCACAAATAGTCATAAAAAATGAAATATTAATACATTTTCAAAACAAAACTAAAATTCAATTTCATTGATTTCGTATATTTACTCGTACATAGTGTCTTGACGATCCATTACATTTATTTAATATAAATAATATAAAAAATAATTATGGTTATTTATATACGAAAAGAAAATGTAAGCGATAAAAAATACTGTAATATGCATGCATAATATTATACTAATAAACGTTCAAAAATAAGTTTAAAGAAACAAACAAAAACAAAACAACAAATCATTGCTTTTCGATTGTTTAAATATACACATGTATACACACAATGTGTACATGTGCCCATAAACGCATTTCAGTATGGATGTATGTGATATATGTATGTGTGACAAAAAGGGAAGATTTACAACAACCACACCAATTTCCATCAAGAATTTGAAATTTTAGTATTTTATAATAAATAACATATATTATGTTCTTAAACGCTTAAACTACTTTGGGAAACACAACTGCTCTGTGGTGTACAGGAAGCGGTCGTGAATACCAACGAGTAGGTTGTGTGATTGAATCCCTACGCAACTTTTTAAAAAAAATTTTAAAAGTAAAATTATTTCGAATGCCATTTTTTTTGCTCATATTTTAGTCGTTAATGGACCGACTTCAATTATTTTTAGTCCAAACCTTCGTAGAACTCCATACAAGAGATCTGCTTCATAAAATTGACCGTAGAACAGTTGGAGCCATAAAAAACAACAGGATATGAAATATAACAAAAAAAGTCTTTTGGCTATATCTCATTAATTATTGGACCGAGTTTTGTTGTTTTCAAACCGAACAAATCTATGAAAAATTCCAAGAGAATGGTATAAAATTTATTTCTCTAGGTTGTGTTTTGGCCTTAATTCTAACTACACCAAAATGTAGCAGACGGACAGACGGACATTGCTCATTCGACTTCTCTATCTATAAGGATCCAGAATATATATACTTTATGGGGTCTTAAATGAATAATGAAGAAATTACATACGGAATGACAAACCTATATATCACCTTTCCAAATTTTTTGGTGAAGGGTATAAAAATAGAGGAAGAGAGGTTTGCTTCCACGTATTCCAATGAAAACGACAGACATGTCATTTGAATTCAAACGTTTGCAATTTCCTGTTCGCTTAGCGTTTGCTGACAATAAATAAATCTCAGGGACAATCTCTTCAGTGATGTGGCTTAAATTTAGAATACCCATGTTTTGCACATGGACAGCTTAATGTAGCATGCTCAAGTGTAGGGAAACCTAGAGATTTATTTTTATGCTCCAAGTGATGTTGTATACAAGAAAGCATTAGAATTTTTAACCGAATTCAAAAAAGAAGGAGGTTATGAAATCGTGTATATATTATTTTTTCTTTTTTTTAACCAATTTTCAAAGTTTTTTTCTCGTTTGAAAGGTTTTGTTTGCAGTTTGGTTCCATACTACTTTTTTTCGAAAATCGGACAGGCGATTTGCACGACCGAAATATTGATTATTGCATAATTTCTAAAATAGTTCGAAAGGGTTTGCTTGCAGTTATCTTTGTATAATTATTGGTTGGATCTTTGTAATGAAATCGGGTCTTTTGCAGAGTCATGATTTGTTAATATTATAAATCTCCCGAATAAACAATACCTATTGTCGCCACTTTTACACTCGGTAAGTTGGCAAAGTCTTTATTAAGCTTGGAGAAAGGCAAAGAGATGAAGTATCGCTCGCTCTCTCTCTGTCATTTTACCAGCAGAATTTCGACTTTTCAAAGTAAACTTTCCGTGTCTAAAATAAATAAATTTCAGAAGTACGATATAAAAATCAATAATTTATACTTATAAATCTTACTTTTATGTGATGGGTGTTGCGAAGTACACCAGGCGTGGCTACTGCTAAAAAAATTAACAAATCAGGCATCTCTTGTGAAATTTATCAAAAGTGTACTATTTACAATTATTGTTACTGCACGCATTCACAGTGTTTTGTTGCGAAAAAACCCTTAAAATATTTTTTGCCAAAAACTTTTATTTTTATTGCAAAATAAAAAAATTGTTTTTGTTTTATTTGTTATAATATATCTTCGGTCACAGGCTGACAACTCTTAACTCGCAAAAAAATCGAGTCGGGTTTTTGATGCCAAAAGACTGTGTTTGTCCTTCTGCATGTTATTATGTTTCATTTAAATTTTGAAAAAATTTCCTTCACTACTTCTCCTACTAATTTTGGTTTTTTATTTACTTTCAACACAGTTTAGTAACGGAGTAATAACGTTTTTTTTTGCCTCCTGAAAAGTACAAAAAACATGTTAAGTGTTGTCAACCTGTGACCGACGATATGTATTGTATGAGAATTATTTAAAAGTACAATAATATTTTTTAATTTTCTAATCCAAATAAATTATGATTTTTAATATGCATCGGAAAAAAACTATGAAGAAAAATGTTTTCCAAGTTGGAAATTTGCGTAGAAATGAAATGCTATTTGACCTAGTAAGAACTTAGTTCTCTTTTTGATCTCAATACTTTTAATGACAGAAAATTTTGGATAGGAACTTGGCCTTATTTTTCACATTTATGTTTTTGTGCGGATATTCATTTATTTTTTCATGTTTACAGATGCTGCAACTGCAGACAAGAGTCCCGCAAGGTATATGTGGGTAAACGAAAACAAAATAATTTATAAATATAATATTTTATGAAATAATAAACAAATAAAACTCCGATGAAAAAAATTATTTGGCAAATATTATTTGGTTATATTACGCTTACAAAAATACGTATGTATGTAAGTAAGCTTATTATAAACTAGAGATTGGCATCGCTCACGTGATTAGCAAGAATCATGCATGATTGTGAGCAGTTTTTTGTTTCAATCACGTGACCGTGCATGAGCGAGAGTATAAAAAACTTAACGTGAGTGAGCGTGCATGAGTAGATTTTTTTTTTCGTGATTTTTTCGGTTTTGGAATTTTTTTCATATTTTTAATACGTACGTGTTTTTTGCGAATTAATAATAAAGTATATAGTTCCTAAAAGAAAGATGAATATAAGAGAATTCTAAAATAACATATTTGCAGCAACAAAATTTTGTCGCTTTTTGTCAGCAGACGTCAACTCTTTGTGACACACGCTACGTGACGCACGTTACATTTTTTGTATTCTAAAATTTCATACATAATTTTAATTCTATTCTAAAATTTCATACATAATTTTAATGACCATATTCAGAAATCATAACCAAAGTCAATACTAGTAAAACGGAAACTAAAAAATAGTTCACAGACAGTTATAGATCGTATTCACAAATCATAATAGCATGTTCACACGGGCAGCAATTATCGAGGTTCGCTCTCTCATTCACGGTTCGCGGTCGAATCTTTATTAAATCGACATGATTCGCCATACAAAATTTTGAGAGCGAACCATTATGGTTCATTTTGAATCTTGCTGCGAACCTTGAACAATTTTCTATCATCTTCAATTTTGATGAGAAATTATCACTGGTTTATCTGAAATAGCTGCCAAAAATAAAATATAAGCAAAGAGAAAAAAATGTATGTTATAATTTTTTAAAAAATACAATCATTTAAAAAATAAAAATTGCATAATTTAAATATATATGGAAAAAATAGTGAAACAAGTTTTAAAATGTAGAAGGATGTCTTCAAAGCTTAGATACTTTCAAGAGTATAAAATTTGCTTCCAAGTACTAGCGGATCAGCAGGAGATGACTGCACAACTTTTAAAGGAGCTGCAACTTCTTACTGTAGTGAAACTAAATTCTGAGCGATTGAGCTGGAAAATAGTAAGCGAAGAACAATATTTCGGTTTATTATATGTACATATATTAATTTGTACACTTTTAGGAGAGAGCTTCAAGTTTCTGGGAGACAGATTGTCGAGATGGTGATAATTATTTCTTCAGAAATAACTTTAGAATGAATAGAAGAAATTTTCATCTGCAGCGTATCGCACAATTGCGAACATGTTCGGCGTGGGAAAGTCAACTGTATGCAAAATTCTTTTAGATTTTTGTAAAGAAACATGGAGAGTTTTGGGTCCAATGTATTTAAACAATTTTCCATTAAGGGAAAATATTGAGGACTTGGTAAAAGAATTTGATGTACTTGGATATCCTCAATGCATGGAGGCTCTTGGTAAGTTAGTTTTATTGATATTATCATTGTTCAATTTGTACTTACATTGGTAATTTTTAGATGGTTGTCACATTGAGATTCACCCATCCCAAGAAGACGCTACAGAGTATTATAACTATAAGGGATGGTATTCAATTGTGCTTTTAGCATTGGTAGACGCAACGTAAAAAACCTATGTGGTTAGTAAGCGTCGATTAATTTTTTTTCTAGATGCCGTTTCATTTATGTAAGCTCTGGTAGTTCTGGCCGTTGCAATGATTCTCAAATATATCAAGAATCTTCTTTGAAGAATCAGCTAGATCATTGCAATATTATGGCTGATTTAAAAAAAAAAAAACTTTTTATATATTGAAACGATTAATTTTGGCTCAAGTTCAAACCCGAATTTACCCATTTATTTATTCTAATTTTTATTTTTTTTTATTTTTAATTTTTATTAGAAAATTTTTTGGATAAATTCATTATTATTTTTTATTAAGAGAGTACTATATATAGAACAATTTTTATTATTCATCATACTAGCAGAACGGATCAGTACTGATTTCGAGGTCGCTACACCATCTCATCAGCGTTCTTTGTTCAATTTTACCACTTTTGACGGTGGATACTAGTGATCAGGAATATCAACTATTTAACCGTATTATTTAACAAATTAGGATACGAAAAGTACAAACTTATTCATTTTCACATGTCAAATCAATTTCGGTTAGTACGAAATCCCATCTATGATGAATAACTACTCTATATATTTCAGTCTCTCTTGCTTATTCAGCGCCATTGGCTGCCGAGAAATAAGCGGTACTTAATCATGTTGTTAGGTTTCTGTCATTTGTAGTTGAATTTCTTTTTTAGTATTCAACCAACTATGACCAAGTAAACATGTAGATTTTGACGCGTGCCATCGTTATTTATAATTAATGTTTAGTGAGAATTGGATTCAGGCTTTAGAAGCTGCCGAGGTAAACCGATCGTATCCTGAATTCATTGCAATATAAATAATCCAGAAAGAATAAGAAATGCAATTTCCGAATGTTTCTGTAAGTTTTATTCAACAATTCAAATAGAAATAACTAATAGGTTAGACAGACGGCAGGGTTAATTTGCATTAAAAACTTATTAATGTGAATTTAAATTTTACCCTGACAGACGATAGTTTTTAAATTTAGTAATTAAAAAAATATTTTTTTTGGAATTTACATCGCGATCAAATGGATAGAAGGTGGAAAGTACGATTGGCAGCTATGCTGTTGGTGCAAAATCACTATTCATACGTTTTAAAGGAAGCTAAAATTATTTCTGCTGACTTTGTATCCATTTTAATTTCAAAATAAATGTAAAATTTTTTTGATTTTTAAAATTTTTCTAACAACTGACTGATTGTCGACGTTATTGCCAAATTGAAATAAGCTAAATTCAGTATAAATTCAATTTGCTTTCGTGCATTTACGTTAAATAAATACTCATTTGGAAGGAGCTAATGCACAAGTTAATTTGAATTAAGGCTACTAATGCAAATTAACGCTGTCGTCTGTCTACCCTATAAGTTTCTTAAAAATTAATTTGAAAAAATAATGCACTTTATATAAAAAAGGAATTAACAAAAAAATATAACTAAGTTTCTTGGAAATAAATAAATATCACGAAATCAAAAATTAATAATAACAAAAATTAACATAAATAAAAAATAATTTTAAATTTAAATATTTTTTGAAAATTCAGGAAGGGCATCTTGAACTTTAGTTTCCTTTTCGGCAAATTTTTCAAGTATTTCTTTTTTCTTCAATCGCCAACACCTTTTCCGACTTGTTTTTCATATCTCCGATCGTCTTTTCAACCGAATTTATCAATCGATTAATGTTGTCGTTTTTCCTTTTGTTTTCAGATGTTCGCAGCTTTGGGGAATTCGGTGATGGAGATGGAAAAAGATGTAGTACCGTTGAAGCAGATGATGGTGGGGACGCCGGACAAATGTCAGTGGCTGATGCTGGCGGTGGTGGCAATGATATTTACTGAATATCTAAATACGTATCAGAAATACAAAATGAAAAATTAATGTAATAAAATGTAATTAATAGTTTAAATTTTTATAAAATAAACATGTACATATGTAGTATGTAAAAAAACAAACTATTCTCTTAATTAATTTTTAAACATATTTTTACTACCTTTTATGCTATCAGCAACCAAACCTTCACTGTGATAGCTTTTAAATGGAGCCAACAAATTTTGCATTTCTTTATAATGCTCCTACTCGGAGGGTGAGCCGCCGGTCGACCAACTTTAATTTTTTCCTTTCTGTGAATGAAAAAATGGTACACACAAAGATCAGTTAATAATAAATTATTTTAAAATCACACAGAGTTACTTATTACGGTTGGTCATGTTGTGCATCTTCGTTTTCAACTCCTCCGGTGTATATTTATGGCTACTTCCTTCCAGTTCCAAAGCCATTTCCATGAATATGTGGCTATTCTTCCGGCATCCACGCAATTGAGACATTTCCTTGCCCCATTCCTCTATCAGAGCACGCTCAACGCTTTGGTCCCATTTACTGGCACTTTTTCTATTTACTTTAGATATAAAAAATTTTATAGAATATATCTATGTAATATTTAAAATTTTTACTTACTTTTTTTTATCCATTTTTAAATTAAACAAAAAAAAAACGCGTTAAGTATTCGCACAAAAAACATAAACGTCAAAATGAAACAAGAACAACCGTGTGAACACCATGGTTCGCAATAGTGATTCAGAGAGCGAAACAAGTGGTTCTTATTGCCGTATGAACATAGTATAACTAGTGCAGCAACTGCTTTTAGCTGATGTAAGAAATGCAACCCCGCATATTGGCATGTAGAGATAACAAAATGTCGATAATATTTTGAACGATAGTTACTGTAGTTAATTAAACAGCTTATGAAGCTATTAAAAACAATTTTTATTCTTCAAAACATTCATACAAATCCTAAAAAATAATTTTTTGTTCATAGTTTCTATATAAATTAATTAAAATAAGGGGCTGTAAAAGTAATGTTACTCAATAGAACTTTGTTGACCAAAAACTCATCTCTAGTGTGTTTTTTTGTACTGAAGTGTTTTGGACGCTATAGAAATCAACCAGCTGCTTGAATGTATTAGTTAGTTATCATTTAGTTAAAGTTTCACCCATAACTAAGTGCAAACTTTTCGCGCTGAAAGTAACCAACTGTGAATAACTTAAATAGGCACTTGAAAAAATTAACACTTAGTGGTGATTTCTGAATATGCGCCAATGTTTACAAAATAGTAAACACAAAATATTTTAACTAAAGTAGAAGTAATTTTAATGCATAAAAATATGGCTTTCGATCGGGCCATCTTCACTAACAATAAAGTAATGAATGATATGAATAACTAAAAACTGCTAATTTCTGGTATGAAATTAGAAGATCTAATTATTTTATTTATAAAATTATATATCTGTCTAATAATCCTTAAAAAAAATAAGTTGGATCACTTTAAAAAATTTTGTTTGGTGGACTGTTTCTGGGGCTTATCCACAATCAAAATTGAAAAATTGTATTTCAAAACTAACAAATTGTTTCAGAAAAGTATGTACATGCATATATTTCTCAGTTAAACAATAATTTGTCTCTTTTATTGCAGAACTTTCTAATTGTGTATTCGATTTTTCTATTTGCATTCAGAAATTTTAATGTCTAAATACTTATAGGTTATGATTTTTTCGTGAGTATTTCGTGAGCGTGAGTTTTCGTGATTGTGACAAATTTTTTTGCACTCACATGAGCGTGAGTGAACGTGAGCCAAAAATATGAGGTCGTGCGTAAGCGTGCATGAGTGAAATTTTTTATCGCGAGCGTGAGTGAAAAGTCACTCACGATACCATCTCTATTATAAACATGGCTAGAAAAGTATTTTTCTGTAAGTTTATTCTATAATTAGAGCTTTTAGCTTACATTATACTATAGACAAGTAATACTATTGCAAGGGTTCAGTTTTCATTATTAAACAGTTTTTAATAATAGTAATCAAAACATTTTTCAAATTTATTGCTTATGTTAGGAAGCTTGCTACAAGTTCTTTCTAAATAGTTTTGGTTTGTTGGGAATTTGCCAAGCTAATATACATAAATAATTTGTATATGTATTAATTTTAAATTAAGTACTTTTCAAGGGTATATTTTAATTGAATAATTTTTGTGTAATAACTAATCCCTGTCTGCTAGAACTCTATTCACTTCAAGTGAGTTAATAAAATTTGTGTTATGGTAGTTGTTGTGAAGTTGCTATGAAGTCGATGATTATATAGTATGTACGTACATACATAAGTATGTATGTAGATGAAAGAAAAATTTCTAGGAAATTCTCGCTTAGAGAACAATTATTCGCAAAACTCTATGTTTGTAAATTTATAGATTTTGTTAAGTAAATCTTTGATTTTTTGCGATTTATTTTCATTGATGAATTATAGCAATAATTCCATTGTATTAATTTTTTCTTTGCCGGAATGTGAAAAGTTGCTTGTTCTTCTAGTCATAGAAGATGTTGAATTATAAAAACTAGAGTATGCCTAGTGGTCGAAATTCGACCACCAGTTTAAACGTATACCTACCTAATTTAGTTGCATTCATATAAACTTTAAATTTTAAAGAGAAAAAACAATAAACGAAATAAAATTGATACAAACACGCACATTTATAAAAAATTCTTAAACACACATTGCTTTGCTTACATTCCCTGCAGATAACGCGACTAGTCCAAACACGCATGTAAAGTATACTCCATGAAGGACTAGGAGTAGTCCAAAACTAACCCAAATGTATGTAAAAAACATAGTCTATTTAACATTACGATGTCCTAGGACTGGACCATTTAACCCAGCTTTGCACTTCATAGGAGTAGTCTCAAAACTACTCCATGTCGCTACCCCATAGAACACCCTAGAGGATTAGTTTCAAAACTACTCCATGGAACACCCTAGAGGATTAGTTTCAAAACTACTCCATACCACTACTCCATGGAACACCCTAGAGGATTAGTTTCAAAACTACACCATCCAATAGAAGGCCACCAAAAGTGAAATAATTTTTTGATTTATTAAACAAATATTTTTATATATTGAAACGATTAATTTTGGCTCAAGTTCAAACCCGAATTTACCCATTTATTTATTCTAATTTTTTTATTTTTTAATTTTTATTAGAAAATTTTTTGGATAAATTCATTATTATTTTTTATTAAGAGAGTACTATATATAGAACAATTTTTATTATTCATCATACTAGCAGAACGGATCAGTACTGATTTCGAGGTCGCTACACCATCTCATCAGCGTTCTTTGTTCAATTTTACCACTTTTGACGGTGGATACTAGTGATCAGGAATATCAACTATTTAACCGTATTATTTAACAAATTAGGATACGAAAAGTACAAACTTATTCATTTTCACATGTCAAATCAATTTCGGTTAGTACGAAATCCCATCTATGATGAATAACTACTCTATATATTTCAGTCTCTCTTGCTTATTCAGCGCCATTGGCTGCAGAGAAATAAGCGGTACTTAATCATGTTGTTAGGTTTCTGTCATTTGTAGTTGAATTTCTTTTTTAGTATTCAACCAACTATGACCAAGTAAACATGTAGATTTTGACGCGTGCCATCGTTATTTTATAATTAATGTTTATAGGTAATTAGTCGAACTTTTTATTAATATTTTTATATATCGAAATCAGTACTGATCCGTTCTGCTAGTATGATGAATAATAATAGTACTCTCTTAATAAAAAATAATAATGAATTTATCCAAAAAATTTTCTAATAAAAATTAAAAAATAAAAAAATTAGAATAAATAAATGGGTAAATTCGGGTTTGAACTTGAGCCAAAATTAATCGTTTCAATATATAAAAATATTAATAAAAAGTTCGACTAATTACTTATAAACATTAATTATTAAACAAATGTTATAAAAATTCACAGCTGATGGTTACATACATAAGAGTACATTAGATATACATACTACATATTTATATAATAGTGATTAAATAAAAATGTTGAGAAATTTATTTATTTCTTTGTACTACAAGTCTTTAATTATCTATTAAAAAAAAGGAACATATCATTTCATAAAAAATATTTTAGGTATCTAAATTACTTATTTGATAAATTAAATTTGTACTTTCATACAATGAAATTGGTTGGAAGGAACATAAAAAGAAGGAATATTAATATTATTAAATAGTCCAAGAATCTCGTTATTTTATTCTATATTATCTTGCTTTTTTTTTGAACTAACAAGTCGAAAGTGCCGTTTCTTTACCACTTGAAGTGCTGATCTGAGTTCTTTCTCCGAATTAGAGGAGTAGTTACTTATTGCAGCTAAGGTAAATTTAATTGTTAAATTATATTTAATTAAAAAAAATAAAAAAAAGCGTACCTAAAACAATTTTGTATATGTTTTTAAAACTTCTTAAACTCTTTTTACCGCAGATTCCATCCGTATTGTACATCATGCACAGGTCTCGAGAAAAAATTCGTTCCAAATTTTTAATCGCATTCCCATCAATTAAATATTTCAGAGCAGATATCTGAAAAAATTTTATAATTGGGCAATATATTATCTTGGTAATTCAACACTTTGCAATAATAGTACTTACATATTTTTCTTCATTAACTTCGCCTATTCCAGCTTCAATTTTTTTAAGATCGTCTTCAGTTTTGAGGGGAAACTCATTCGTCAAAATATTAATGCTTTGGCGAGTCTTGTTAAGTGTTTGTAGCTCAATTTTGTGGTCGGCCAACATATTCACTATTACTTCGTTTTGATGTTCTATTGTTGCTGAAAAAAAAATTAAAATAAACATTTTATAATTCTTGGTTTACTACCACATTACATTAAGAACTACCTTGCAATTTTGAAAATTGTTCTTGTAAAATTTTTTGATCGCCCATCATCCCGGCTATCAATTGCTTTTGTTTATCGATAATTTCTGTAAAATAAATAATTGTTAGTATAGAAAATTCTGAAGTATATTTTTAACAATATATGTACCTTCAAATTGGAAGCAGACAGAGCATGGGGTTTTTTTTGAACGATCTAAAAAAAGAACGCAATATCCATATAGTATATGTAAAAACAGCCTTTATTATTATTATTATACTTACAATTTAAAAGCTCACTGCAAGCATTTAGTCTCTTCAGATTTCCCGGTGCTTTCTCCATTTTATTTTTTGTATTTATTATTTAATTATTATTTATTTATTGTATAATAATTTTTTTCGCCGGTTTATATTGTACACACACAAAATTTTCTTCAAGAATAAACAATGGATGACATCAGAGTTACCAATGTATAATCAACAAAGACAATAATACAGCACTTGGCAACACTATGCAATCGTGAAAGCACGAACAATTGCCGTATAGCAATAAGCTCTTGTTTGAAAATGACATACTCCATGACTGCATTACATAGGACCATGTTGTAACTAGTCCGTTTCAGCAATATTGGACCACGTAGTCCAATATTATCTGCAGGGTTTTTACTTGAACCATTACTTCAATAAGTTAATGCGTGTTCGTGTGTATTTTTAACATTAGTAGTGGTGTCAACTTTATGAGCCTTATCTTCCTTTAATACTGACCCGATTTAAATAATATACAGTCGGGTCACTAAAGCTCAACAACTTTTACCATTCGGTAAAAGAATGACGAAAATCGGTTGACACACAGAGGAGAAAAAGTGATCAACAAATTTGTCTTTACCTATTTATATATAGATTACATAAAATATATATTTGTCCATTGGTGTATTTTAATTTATTATTACAAAAGAAAATCACAACAAGAGCAAATAAGGGTGATTGTATCGGGCTTTTGATACTCTATTTGATTTGTTTGATACCATTTAAACTAAACAAGATATGTACATACATACATACATAAGTACATATGTATGTTGACGTATTCTAGTTGCTTACATAGAAGCAAAGTAACGGGATGTGAAAAGAAAAAATCATTGTCAATAACCCCTATTCTGCGTTTCGATTCGAAATTTTCTCCGTTTTGCAAATTTGATGTTCTGCGTTCCATTCCCCGTATCCTTTCGATTGTTTGTATTCTGCATTATGATCGTTTTTGCAAGTGGTTTGTTTACTAATGGAAAGTTTTTAGATTTTTGTTTTTGTGGTTGGAAACAGTAAATTAATTAAATAAAATGTACATAATTATAAAATGCTATAAAATTATTTTGTAATAAATTTTAATTTTTTTTGTCAAATTTAAAAGCTTTATTTAATTTATTGGGTGTCGAAAAAACACAACACCTGAGTGACGAATAATGATATGGCGTGTGGATATCAATAGCATCCCAAGGAAGATGTGCCGGCGTTCTGGGATGAACTTCCAAATGATGTAGGTATATGTATAAAATGAAAATATCACATCCGGCGCTCTTGGATTCTTCATTCTGAAATAGTTTGGCCACAAACACCGTTTACTCATATTCTAGCTTTTTCTTACTTCCCGTATTTGACTGATGTGTTTATTTAATTATAGTTAACACAATATTTATTTTTTATACATATGTTTATCACTATTATTTTCATTAAATTTAACTTTTTTACAATTTAACAATTACAATGTTCCTTATTTTTTCTTTTTCTATTTCAATACGTTTCATAGCAAAGCAGCAGGCTTAAACATACTCTTCTCTTCTTCTTTTTCTTTCGATTAAGTTTTTTTTGGAATACCATTTTTCGATTCGAACGTAACTGAATGCGGAAACGTAATCGAAATGCAGAATAGGGGTCATTATAATAATTCTTATTTGAAAGTACAGCTACAAACAAATTATTAAAGACTTTTTTTAAAGTAGTAAAGACTTGTTGTACAAAATGTATGTAGTATTTTATTTTTATAGCATTTCCGATGGCCGGCGCAATCGAGCAAATTCAAATTAATAAAACATATCCGATAAAAAAATTCATTCCAAATAAAAAAGTTGAAATCAATGAACTCTCTCTTGTTTACAGAATAGAGAAAAAGATCTGTCCAAAATACTCCACCGATCCTAATGAAATGCAAGCAAATACTTTTATAATTATTTGAGTTTTGTCAAAATCGGATATAAAATGTTATTATGAGATAGAGTACAAAAAATGGTACCGCCTATTAATTATGTACTAGTGTATCCAGCAGTCGACTCAATCGACCGCATTCTAGAAATTAATATTAAATATTTACATAAATAGTTACGATAAAATACATTCTAAATAAACAACTTAAAACTATGTCAAGGCAAAGGCAAATCGGACAAACATACATGCACACTTTGTTTATTTTTTAAAGTTGAAGCTGATACATGATTGTGTAATAAGTTTGTATGCGCTAAATATCGAACCGATTTAAATAAAATTAAGATTGTGCAAATCTATGTAAAACTCCGTTTAAAAACATATACATTTTTCCAAAATCGTTTCAGTATTACGGCCGTAAAAGGGATCTAAAAAATTATGTTTGCCTATTAATAATATAGATAGATATAGTGCGGCTGTACTTACCAGCATATCGTTTTAATATTTTTATTGATAGTGATGTTCTGATATGTTTCCTGCTCCTTATTTGGCTTTAAAGCCACCATTGTCTCCTTGTAACGGTTGGCACACACTTCGAATTCCGTTTTAGCCATTTCGGAGCAAGGAGCATGCTTCAGGTATTCTACGACAAAGATAATGAAAGAGATATACTAAATTATACAATATTACAGCAAATAATTAAATAATGCATTAGATACGAGATACTGATATAAAGAGATTCTTAGCAGTAATATTTCGGGTTGCTACAGCCGCTTATTTTGAGAGGTTTGAAAAAAATTCATGTGGTTGTGTCAAATGGCCACTCATTAAAGTCAAAGTTAAAGGTGAAAAAATTCACAAAACGACCCATAACTGCTGCTGTTACCCTTAGAGGGATAAAATGTGAGACCAACCTCAATTAAATTTTTTTCGCCGAAATTTTTGCTAAACACCCCTATCACCACTCTTCATAAAATTGGCTTGCACCGTTTTAACTTCCATATGGGTGCCCGTAGAGGTATAAAATATATGACTGACACCCAAATTTGTTTTAATTTTAAACTTCTTTCAAAACATAGTTACCGTATACTTATGTATGTATATTCAAGATGTTCCCATACAAATTTTTTTATTTTTAGTAATTTATTTTGCGAATAAAAGACCAACAATGGCAACGCTGGTAGACATCATTAAAATTTTACTACTCTGATGTACTCATACTCACAATAACGTTGATTTATAAGTATAGGGTTGCATTAAATATAAATCCGACGTCTACATCATACTCATACCATTACTTTGGTGTAACGGTAACGTAACGGCTAAAATTTTTCTTCATAAACTTTTCGTTTACTTCATTTTGTGCGAATAAAGTAAAGTCTATGTTTTACAATTAAAAGAAGCAGACAAAAGAATTTTATAATTCTTATTGTGAAATAAAATCGTGAATTATTTGTAATAAAAACAGCATCAACATCGACCGGCGCACAGTGGCTGAAAATCGTTTTTCATTGGCCAAAAGTCTAATTTTTTTGTCACCGATTTTTAAAATTTTTACGCCCTTTTGCAGCTAATATATCCAGATAAAGGTAGCCAAAAAATTAGGTTAAACTATTGATAATTGTGAGCGTGGCATGCTGTTAAACTCAACGGTTTTTTTTAATTTCAGAAAAAGGTGTTTTTCTTTTGTTTTTTATAAAAAATAAATGGTTACTACTTGCAAGCTGTCATCGATAATGGCCTGCGGTCTTTTTTATAATGTTGGTTGGATTATAGTCTTTAGTTGTTGTAAGTGGTCTTAGCTCTAGCATTTAATATTAGGGGCGTTACGGAATATTTATGAAACTGCTATATTTTTCTCAAATTTAAACTTTAGTGGAATAGCACTTCTAGGGAACAAAGGGGAACAAGAAATGTATACCACCCGGAGAAAGGTGAAAGTGTCCTCTTTACTGCTATATATACTTTTGCACCCATGACGAGCCGTGTGTAGAACACTTTTTTCATTTTAATGAAATTACTCCAAAGTACTCGTATACAATGGTGTATATAATTTTCACTTTTTTGCTTAAAAGTTTATGTTTTTTTACTTTAGACTACGTAAAACTAAAAAAATTAAATATAATACCTGCGAAAGGGTTTAATGGCTTTGTTTTGATCAGCCAAAAATTGGTAATAAAATTATCACAATAGGTTCTACAGCAAACATATGATATCTTTCTAAATTTACCTGTTATCAAATGTTAGGGTCGACCAAAGTCATAAACAATTTTATAACAATAATCGGGACATTAAACCACTAAAGATAAAAAACAACCCAACAACAACAACAAATATTGGCCAGATACTAATCAGTTTTACCTGATATTAAGGTCTGGACAACATGTGCAGTTTTGTGCAATTTAAGCACTACCTGCTATGAAATTAAAGATCAATGTGTGAATAACATGTATCTAAAAATGTATAAAACTACGGATTCGATAAGGGATTATTCAGTAATAAGTTAATCCTCTAGGTGTACGGGTAAGACATAACAGACGCAAATAAAAATATTCAGAAAAATATGGAGAGCTTCAGTTATAAAGAACTGGCGGAAGAGTATTTTAGAAACAAAAACCAGGAAGATGTTCTTAGTTACGTTAAAATAAAATTAAACTTAAATTCGTGTAGCACCGAAATGCAAGAGCAATTATCTAATTTCGTCAAAACAGTTCGCTACAGTAAACAAAACTTTTATATAAAAAGTGCAAACTGGTTAGAGGGCCAACTTACTGTCGCTGCAGAAACAGCAAAGCAAGATAAGGCTGGAAGACCACGTAATTCATTGTGCAACTGCAACGATAGATCTAAGAGGCGGAAACTTAAAGATATCAACGATGCAATTGGTTGTACAAATATAAAAGAATCTTTCCTACATCAATTACGATCACAGAACCAATTAACAAAAGTGGATATCATTGAAAAAGTTGTTAAAGCTAGTCCAGTGAGAACAAAACGGATTCTTAAAAAATATTCCAACTCCGAGTGATGCAATACAGTACACAAATGAGGAGGCATTAGCATTATTTCTTTACAATCACACCAATTTCCACAGAGGTACAACTACAATCTCTACTTGATCACACAGCAGAACGATTGCTACAATCAATAACAGGAAATGAGTTAAAGAAATATGGAAACACAAAGTTAATTCTTTTTTGTAAATGGGGATGTGATAGTTCTTCGGGACAAAAGCAATACAAACAAGTTGTATGTGAAAATATTTCGGACTCGGATATGTTCTTGGTATCATTTGTACCTTCGACTAGTACAACGCAAACAATGGATATTTGGAAAAATGAGACACCATCTTCTACGAAATACTGCAGGCCAATCAAATTTGAATTCAATAAAGAAACTCATGATGCCATTAACAAAGAAGTTATTGATATCAAGGCCCAAATTGCAACACTACAGCTATTACAATTACAGTTAGATGGGCAGCAAATTGAAGTAAGCTACCAATTAGTGCTGACATTGATAGATGGAAAAGTAGGTCAGGCTTTGAATAACACGAAGGCTGCATCCAGCTGCATTATATGCCAAGCAACATCAACCCAATTAAACCAAGCGCAAGAAGATTCTTTTCAGATCCAGAAACAGCATCTGAAATAACATTAGTGGATTTAAACCTTATTTTCAAATTTAAAATAATCCTAGAAGTACTTGCGTGCAATGAAGAAATTTACTCTAGAAAATTTGGAGATTATGCTAAGGAAACTGCAAAAATATATACAACCAACTACCCATGGAGAAATATGTCTGCAACAGTTCACAAAACTCTTTATCATGGAGAAGATGTCATGAAATATCATTTGGTGCTACTTGGAGATCTATCAGAGGAGGCTCAGGAAAAAAGGAACAAGGATTACATATTTTATAGAGAGCACACAACAAATGAAGATTTATTTAATATATTATTGGCAACGTCAGATCCGTTTATCTCCAGTGTTCGAAATCAGTGGAAAGTGGAACATCGGGACTTAGATGAAGAAGCCAAAAAACTACTAAAGAACAGAAATAGCACAGAACAAAATATGGAATATTTGCAATCAGTATTTGAGTCAAATGAATAATAATTATAATTGCCTTTCATTGTTATTTAAGTACGAAAAACATAGTATTAGTAAAAAATAATAATAATCAGAACCTACCATTGTTGCAAATGCTATTAAAATTTATTGCAGTTTTTATTTTTAAAATGTTTTTAAAATTATCAAATTTGACAGCAAAAAATAATACATTTTTCTGTAGTAATAGCAACATTTTTAGATAATATTATTAACGTTTTTTTAAGTGTAACTATTCTCTGAGTGTAAACAAATTTGCAAATTTGTCAGCAACAAATTTTTAATTTTTCTGTAATAGCAAAATCTCCAGTTGATTTTACTTTTTTTTAGTGTAAAAATTTTTTTAAGTGTAACATTAAAAAAATTCCATTATTACAAAAATTATTTATAATTATTATTAATTTCCAAATATTCAATTTTTTAATAAATAAAAAAATAATAAACCCATATTTCACTCTAAAAGTTAAAAAAATTCAAAAGTTCAACTTTGACCTAGAATTCCTTAAAAAGTCCTCAATCAATTTTAATGAAATTTAAACTGAGTCAAGCTGAACTAAATATCTATCCAATAAAACAAAAACTACTTCAATATATTTATCAGTTCAAAAGTTACAGAATTGTGGCCGATGAAAAACGATTTTCAGCCACTGTGCGGCGTTGCGAAAAGTTTGAGATCGAACGCTGAGCTTTTTTTAATCGGACAACCATGCTCAAATATAATGGAAACGAAATTTCAGTCTAGAAAGCAAGTGCTGAAGATGTATTTTTATGACACAGGACATCTCAAAATTAGTTCGGATGAAAGTGCGTAATTGGTAACTGACAGTCATGATTTTTTGGCGTCAAGCATTTATCCCCACAAAACATAGAGTTCAATCGGTAGCGTTAAAAAAATACTTTGAGAGGCGGCGCAACATAAATTAAAAGGAACCTGAACACCTTAATGCACTGGAAATTATTACCGATTTGGAAGACGCTTCATTTTTGCAATTGCAAAGACAGAATGGACGTCCAGGAATCATGGCCGGTGTTGACAAAATTCTAGCCGCAAAAAACAAAAGGCGATTGGAACGAGACAAGCTAGAAGAAGAGCAGGGAAAACGCGCAAAGCTTCAAAACGTATTCGAAAAAGCAGGTAAGCACTATTACTATTATTACATACATACACAATATTCACATATGTGCTCTATATGATATAAGTTACTTATTTTTCACCTACCGAATATAGTGAATTAGGCACTGAACACGACGTTTTCAATGACGGAACGTTTTTGCTTAAGAAACTACTGAGGGGATGGAAAAATGTTGCTGTACTTTCAACACGGTAGAAAAAAATGTGATAGACTTCCAGTTGTCGTCACATATAATGGTAAAGAGCAGCTTTTGGGTGTGCCAAAGATACCATCAGGTAAAGGTAAACGTATTGGGGGCCATTTACGGGCTTTTCCTTGAGTGGAAAATCGCTCACCGCGTTCAAGCTATTCCCTTCGACACCACGTCAACGAACACTGACAAATTGAAAGGAACATATTTCCTGCTTGAGCAATTACTAGACCGATATCTTCTCTATCTGCCATGCAGACATAATATTTAAGAATTACAACGGAAGCAAGTATTTGAAGCCAATTTGGCAAAATGTCTGGACCAGGAGTGTCAATGTTGCGCGTTTTAAAGAGCAATGGTAAAATATTAAAGATAAACCATACAGTCCTGGCATAAAAGATAATGGAGTGGCAGTGCAAATACCGGACCACGTCGAAATTGATACCAATTCGTTTTGTTTGGCTCAATTAAACTTTTTCACTGTTCCTTGGCGTAAATACTCTCAACTATAACTTTAGCCAACCAGGACCTATTAGGCATGTTCGTTGGATGGCGAAAGGAATTTATTCCGAAAATATCTTAACTTGAGCAGAATTTTTACCATTTTCATTCAAATCTGTACATCAAATCTTGGTTTAGTACTAGCGAAGCGATCGGAGCTCCAAATAATGATTGCAATTTTTTAAAAGCAATTGATCATTATGCTACAATGGATAAGGCAGTTAGCTTCGCAGGGATTGGTGAAGAGATTCTATGGTATCTTAGTGGTGAAGCTGTTGCATTTGCATTATTTGACAAAAATTTGTTTTGAAAAAAGTTTGGAATTAAAACAAAGTTGGGTGTCGTTCATATATTTGCCACCTCTAGGGGCATTTATTTAGTGAAAGGAATGTGGACCGTTTACCGAAGAGCGCGTAAAAATGGTTTAAACTATTTTTGAGCATTACGGTGTGATTGTGGTCGCCATAATCGGCATACTGTTCAAGAAATTGGCAAGATTAGAAAGAAATTCTGAAGAGACTGGATGCTTTACAGATGTGGTCAGGCCTGTGGATCATCGGAATGTACGCACTGCCGTAAATATCAATTCCAATAATTTTTGTCGAATAACCGAACATTCGAATAATTAGTGAGTGAGGTATAAAATCATTAAATTCTATAATATTATTTCTGATCTATGGGAATTTTACAAGAAGCGAAACATAGGAACTATTTGGCGGTCGCATTAAGTCAAATTCGTTTTATATACAACCAACACGGCGAATTGGTTCTATGTACATACGTTCGATACCACCATGTAAACGGGCCATTGATTATGGGTTTAAATCAGTGGTAGGCGCTCGTTTACCACGGTTACGAAGTTTTTTCGGCTATTTACATTTACTACTCGTGAATATTTCAACCAGGAGTGCCATAAAGAAAGGTTTTTCCCTACTACCATTTGCCTTAAAATCTACCAACACCTCCCATATCCCCGGTTTTTATAATATTAAATTTTATTGTGAAAATATCAACGATTTACTTTATGTTATCTTTAATATGGTATTCGTAATTAATTCACTGACATTGCTTATATAATGCCATTTACAACATCTTGAAAACACATTTGTATTTCGTTGTTAGAAAACTGCCCAAAAAAAGCCTCAGTTTTTTTCATAAATAAACACAAGGGCAACACCTAATTACAATAACCAATGTGTGAGAATCATAAATTTCATTTAGTAGCTTGCTAAATTTCAACAGAGTGGGTCTGTTGCGGATGCTTTTATCTTTTTAAGAATACGCAATTTGATTTTGTACACTGAGAAGTTTTCTTTACGAAATGACTTTTTCATTCATATATTTAAGCATTCGTATATTTATATATATATACTATATAAATGGATAATTAGTTTTATTACATGAATATAATTTTTTTTATTTTGGGTACAACCTCGTTACAGATCATAATTATTCATTCGCCCATTGATATATTCACCCATGCATTCAATACATAAATTTAATTTATAAAACTGATGACAGATAGTAAGTAGATCAGTAAATTTCTATAAGTTTAAAGCATGAAATAGTTTCTCATTTATTCTATTCGCTCTATGTGCCCAACCCTGGTTTAAATACATATGTATTTGTTTTGTGTAGAGATCAAATTAAAGATGGTCCACCTTATGTCAAGTGCTAAATTTGACAAGGTGAACCAGGTGACATTGAAAAAGAAGTAAAAACGACTTCAAAAACGAAAAAGCTCATAAATGGCAGAACAAGCGAACAGGCAGGACGCCAACTAAAAAAAGTTGAATTTTCAAGCGGTGGGTGGTCATAAATTTGCTATATATAACACGTTTGTTTCTTTCTACAAATTTCAACCGGAATATACGAGATAATTGCAATAAAACGTACGTATTGAAAATATTATTGAAAACTTCGATTACAAGTTCGTCTATGTTAGACAAAGCAGATAATTGTAAGTTATTTTTTTCAGGCCCTTGCTACTAATACAACAGGAAGTAAAGGGAAGGTTGCTACTTTATAGGGTTCGTTTTTTACGCCTGGGAATAATTTTTGGTCCCGCTGCTTGGTAGCCAAATAAGCTCCTTGTGGGACGTCTCGTCTAGTTACCAAAAAAAAAAAAAAAACAAGACGTCTATGAAAATCACAACTATACCCTAATAATTGTCATAATTCCAAATCTAAATATATTTAGTGCTCCCAAAACATTTAGACAGAATTTTTTTTGTGAAGCGCGTTAGACACACAGTAAAGCAGAAAAAAAAAATTTCAAACGTAAAAAAAACTTCGAGAACAAAAAAATTTAAAATAGCGAAGAACCGCGTGAAAAAAAAGAAAAAAACTGCCGCAAACGAACACACAAATTTCTATATTCGCGCCTAAATTTTTGATACTTTTTAGTGATAATAAAACTGTTTTTTTTAGGCCTAAAACAAACAAGTGCTGCATAATCGAAAGACAAAAAATTACAGAAAATATTTAGTGCGTATGTGTGCACCAAAAAAGAAGGAAAGCAAAACGATTGGTGCACCCAAGGGCTTGTTTAAGGGAAGAGGAGGAAAACCACCACAATACTACACCCTTCAAAGCGAGATAAGTATCACAGCGGTATATTTATACCACGATACCTTGTAATAGTGAATGGTAAGGAAGAAAAACAGAAAATCGACTTTCGACCAACCATTTGCCGCTCCGATTAATCGTAGACAAAAATCGTTTATTTTATAGTCGACTTGTATATTTTTCTTTCATTGAAATAAAATATCTGGTTTAGTGTTTATTTCAAATTCTATGTAAAACTTAAAATTGTATTCATTAACTGAATGTCCCAATAAATTTTAAAGAAAATTTCTTTCGAAAGCAATATTAAAAACGACAAAAATAAAAAAAACAAAATTTTCTTTTCCATTAGTTTAAATTTCGACCTTTTTTTGGTGTAATTCCAAAATCTATTTTTGTTAACGAAAATAGTTTAAATACTTGGGCTTTCAAGGTCTTTGAAATAACTGGCGCCAAAAGTCGATTTCACTATAAAGTCGGTAATAAAAAAATACAACAATAAAAAAAATCGTTTCTTTGGCATCGAAAATCGCTTTTCGACTAAAATCGAAATCGACTTACCATTTACTACCTTGTAATATCCCATCAAGAATAAATAGACAACATGCATCATAACTTTCCAACTGACACCAAAACCTTATTTTCCATATGTATACAATTCAATAAATTATATATCAACAAACATAAGATAATACTTTTTACCATCTACAGCAAATATCTATACGAAATATGAATAAAACTTAATTTACTTAAGTCTTAGTTCCAAAATCGTAACGTATATTCTTAATTCCAACCAATAGATAAAAATAATTACATACATATGTATATGTATTTCTACTTGTGGTAAATGAAACTAACCATTTTAGTTTAGCTATTGTTCAATTTAAAACCCCCAACAATTTTTATACAGCTTTAGTGGTCTTTTTTTATAATGATAGGACCAGAAATATTTTCGCCGAATTCTGCAAGCAATTCCTTTAGTCATAATGCTTCCTTTGTTGCTTCAGCTAATGCAACAAATTCTGCTTCGGTAGAGGATAATGTGACGCACGTTTGTTTTCTGTAGGCCCATGAAACAACAGAACCATAAATCTTAAAGAAGTAGCCACTGTTGGATTTTCTGCTTAAACGATTCTCGCCCCAATTAGCATCCTTTCAGATATCTAGACACCTTTTCCAGTTCGATCCAGTCTTCTTCATTTGGGTTACTACTCTTTTGGCTTAATATATTGACTGCCGCTGTAATATCTGGTATCGAATTTAGCGATATGTAAAGCAAGCTTCCAATAAGTTTCTGATAGTTTTTATTATTGTTCAGTAAGTTTTGTTCTTTTTCTAATTTTCCATAGGGAACCTCCAATGGAACCGAAAACTGTTTTGAGTTTCGAAGCCCAGTTTCCTCTAATACCTTTATGGCACCCAAATCGTAAATCTTGAAGGCCCGTTCAAAAATATTCTTAGTCCTTTTTATTAAAGATTCCTCTCTTGAAGAGATAAGAATATCATCCACATAAATTAGAAAATACGTTGATTCTTCTCCTTCTGAATACATATATAAACATGGATCAAACTTACTTTGACAAAAATCGGATGATATTAAAACGTCGTGTTTTAGCCCATATACAGATTTGGAGGCATACCATGTCTTTACAACTTTTAGGCTGATCCATGAATATTTCTTCGTTTAAACTGCTGCTGAGAAAAGCAGTCTTTCAATCAATATGATGAATTTTTAAATTCCGCTTTCCACCAATAGCGAAAAGTGTTCTCAGGGTAATATGTGATACTACGGGTGCAAAAACTTCCTCGTAATCCACTCCATATCTTTGTGCGAAACCTCGAGCAACTAGGCTGGCTTTATATTGCTCAACATTATCGTATGGTTTTTTCTTATAAACCCATTTACAGCTAATAATATTTTTGCATTCCGGTCTTTTTACTAATATCCAGGTTTTATTATTTTTCATTGATTGGAATTCTCTTTCCATAGCCCTATGCTAACCAATTTTTTCTCTACTTTGCACTGCCTCTTTATAAGCCATCGGTATGTAATGATTAATTGCGTTTAAATATCTTGCGGGAATTTTTCCTTTTGTTTTGCTTTCAGATTTTCTTTGATTTTTCATATTACCTGTATCATTAATGTCATCATCCAGGGATTCAAATGAATCATCAGACTCATCATCACTTATTTTATAATTTAAAATTTTTTCTTGCACCGTCAAGTTATTTTAATGTTTGCTTACATTATATAATTATTTGATCACTGTACAAAATCCTATATGATAACATATTGGATATTTTTGAAAAATAAACATTTTATCGTTCATAAAATTGGAAAAAACGCAAAAATTAAAAAATATATTATTAATGAGATTGTGCCGTGTTTTTTTAAATAAATTGTGGAACAAACTTTTTTTTTTAATTTTTGATAAATTTAAGTTATTTTGATTGCTTTTGCTTTTTACTTGAAATAGTTTGTTCTTTTTTTAAGAATTTTTGATTGCTTTAAATTATTTTCAATATGAAGATAATATTGGAACATTTGAAACATTAGACTAACAGATTTATGTAATAGGTGGCGATATTTTTTATCAATTTTGGGAGAATTTCTTCATTATTAAATCTTTTCTTACGTTTCAAATCATTTCTTTGTTTAGTCGAAGACCACTGGCTTTTTGATGAAGACGTTGAAACACTTCTTGTGAAAAAAGATATAAGTGCTAATAAGGGGATGTTAATATTTTCATAATGCACTCCAGGCAAGAAAGGGTTACAAATTTGTTACGAAATTCATAATTTATGGCTGACTTCATAATCGCAGTTTGCAAAGCGACACTAGAATGCCTTGTAAACTCATGCTTCCAGTGTTGCTTTGCAAGCTGTGTTTATGAAATCAGCCAATACTATGAAATAGAGATTAGAGCCAATAATGCATGATCGTGATAATTTTTTCCATTAAAATTCTTTTAAAAATTTTTTTTCGTATTTCGTGAGCGTGAATGTTCGTGATTGTGACTTCTTTCGTCACTCCATAATATGGTGAAGGGTATATAAGATTCGGCACAACCGAATATATCTCTGTTACTTGTTTTTAATCAGGGTTGTCACAGAATCCAATGTAGTAGGAATTGGATTTGAAAACGATAAAATAAATATTTTGGTGTGATGAATTTCATTGTTATTTGTTTTTTGTTCAAAACAGATAGTAATTCTAGATTGAACATAAAACCGATAACATTGAAATCCATCACACCAAAGTATTTATTTTATCGTTTTCAAATCTAATTCCGACTACATTGAATTGTGTGAATAAAACAATTAATATTTTACAAAAGGTTTTGATTGTTAAGCGGTTTTAGCGAGTATTTCATTGGTGCTTATGTGAAATCATCAGTAGAGATTAAACCATATTTATGAAAAGTTTCAAACGTCTTACTTTATATAACAACGAAGCATATGCACAGACATAATAAGACATAAAGCATTTGAAATAAATTTTGCCATTTACGGGCTTTTCCTTGAGTGGAAAATCGCTCACCGCGTTCAAGCTATTCCCTTCGACACCACGTCAACGAACACTGACAAATTGAAAGGAACATATTTCCTGCTTGAGCAATTACTAGACCGATATCTTCTCTATCTGCCATGCAGACATAATATTTAAGAATTACAACGGAAGCAAGTATTTGAAGCCAATTTGGCAAAATGTCTGGACCAGGAGTGTCAATGTTGCGCGTTTTAAAGAGCAATGGTAAAATATTAAAGATAAACCATACAGTCCTGGCATAAAAGATAATGGAGTGGCAGTGCAAATACCGGACCACGTCGAAATTGATACCAATTCGTTTTGTTTGGCTCAATTAAACTTTTTTACTGTTCCTTGGCGTAAATACTCTCAACTATAACTTTAGCCAACCAGGACCTATTAGGCATGTTCGGTGGATGGCGAAAGGAATTTATTCCGAAAATATCTTAACTTGAGCAGAATTTTTACCATTTTCATTCAAATCTGTACATCAAATCTTGGTTTAGTACTAGCGAAGCGATCGGAGCTCCAAATAATGATTGCAATTTTTTAAAAGCAATTGATCATTATGCTACAATGGATAAGGCAGTTAGCTTCGCAGGGATTGGTGAAGAGATTCTATGGTATCTTAGTGGTGAAGCTGTTGCATTTGCATTATTTGACAAAAATTTGTTTTGAAAAAAGTTTGGAATTAAAACAAAGTTGGGTGTCGTTCATATATTTGCCAGCTCTAGGGGCATTTATTTAGTGAAAGGAATGTGGACCGTTTACCGAAGAGCGCGTAAAAATGGTTTAAACTATTTTTGAGCATTACGGTGTGATTGTGGTCGCCATAATCGGCATACTGTTCAAGAAATTGGCAAGATTAGAAAGAAATTCTGAAGAGACTGGATGCTTTACAGATGTGGTCAGGCCTGTGGATCATCGGAATGTACGCACTGCCGTAAATATCAATTCCAATAATTTTTGTCGAATAACCGAACATTCGAATAATTAGTGAGTGAGGTATAAAATCATTAAATTCTATAATATTATTTCTGATCTATGGGAATTTTACAAGAAGCGAAACATAGGAACTATTTGGCGGTCGCATTAAGTCAAATTCGTTTTATATACAACCAACACGGCGAATTGGTTCTATGTACATACGTTCGATACCACCATGTAAACGGGCCATTGATTATGGGTTTAAATCAGTGGTAGGCGCTCGTTTACCACGGTTACGAAGTTTTTTCGGCTATTTACATTTACTACTCGTGAATATTTCAACCAGGAGTGCCATAAAGAAAGGTTTTTCCCTACTACCATTTGCCTTAAAATCTACCAACACCTCCCATATCCCCGGTTTTTATAATATTAAATTTTATTGTGAAAATATCAACGATTTACTTTATGTTATCTTTAATATGGTATTCGTAATTAATTCACTGACATTGCTTATATAATGCCATTTACAACATCTTGAAAACACATTTGTATTTCGTTGTTAGAAAACTGCCCAAAAAAAAGCCTCAGTTTTTTTCATAAATAAACACAAGGGCAACACCTAATTACAATAACCAATGTGTGAGAATCATAAATTTCATTTAGTAGCTTGCTAAATTTCAACAGAGTGGGTCTGTTGCGGATGCTTTTATCTTTTTAAGAATACGCAATTTGATTTTGTACACTGAGAAGTTTTCTTTACGAAATGACTTTTTCATTCATATATTTAAGCATTCGTATATTTATATATATATACTATATAAATGGATAATTAGTTTTATTACATGAATATAATTTTTTTTATTTTGGGTACAACCTCGTTACAGATCATAATTATTCATTCGCCCATTGATATATTCACCCATGCATTCAATACATAAATTTAATTTATAAAACTGATGACAGATAGTAAGTAGATCAGTAAATTTCTATAAGTTTAAAGCATGAAATAGTTTCTCATTTATTCAATTCGCTCTATGTGCCCAACCCTGGTTTAAATACATATGTATTTGTTTTGTGTAGAGATCAAATTAAAGATGGTCCACCTTATGTCAAGTGCTAAATTTGACAAGGTGAACCAGGTGACATTGAAAAAGAAGTAAAAACGACTTCAAAAACGAAAAAGCTCATAAATGGCAGAACAAGCGAACAGGCAGGACGCCAACTAAAAAAAGTTGAATTTTCAAGCGGTGGGTGGTCATAAATTTGCTATATATAACACGTTTGTTTCTTTCTACAAATTTCAACCGGAATATACGAGATAATTGCAATAAAACGTACGTATTGAAAATATTATTGAAAACTTCGATTACAAGTTGGTCTATGTTAGACAAAGCAGATAATTGTAAGTTATTTTTTTCAGGCCCTTGCTACTAATACAACAGGAAGTAAAGGGAAGGTTGCTACTTTATAGGGTTCGTTTTTTACGCCTGGGAATAATTTTGCTGCTTGGTAGCCAAATAAGCTCCTTGTGGGACGTCTCGTCTAGTTACCAAAAAAAAAAAAAACAAGACGTCTATGAAAATCACAACTATACCCTAATAATTGTCATAATTCCAAATCTAAATATATTTAGTGCTCCCAAAACATTTAGACAGAATTTTTTTTGTGAAGCGCGTTAGACACACAGTAAAGCAGAAAAAAAAATTTCAAACGTAAAAAAAACTTCGAGAACAAAAAAATTTAAAATAGCGAAGAACCGCGTGAAAAAAAAGAAAAAAACTGCCGCAAACGAACACACAAATTTCTATATTCGCGCCTAAATTTTTGATACTTTTTAGTGATAATAAAACTGTTTTTTTTTGCAATCTGTACATACAGATTTTAATAGTTAGAAACAAAAAAATTTTGAATACCATTTCAAAAAAAGTTGTGTATGTACATACATATATAAACGCAAAACCTCAACAAGTGGTGAAATAAAAACAAGTGTGATTTTATGTTAGTAAATGTATAACCGATATACATGTGTACATAACTTTATACATTTCAAGACTAGCCTCTGTGACATTAGGCCTAAAACAAACAAGTGCTGCATAATCGAAAGACAAAAAATTACAGAAAATATTTAGTGCGTATGTGTGCACCAAAAAAGAAGGAAAGCAAAACGATTGGTGCACCCAAGGGCTTGTTTAAGGGAAGAGGAGGAAAACCACCACAATACTACACCCTTCAAAGCGAGATAAGTATCACAGCGGTATATTTATACCACGATACCTTGTAATAGTGAATGGTAAGGAAGAAAAACAGAAAATCGACTTTCGACCAACCATTTGCCGCTCCGATTAATCGTAGACAAAAATCGTTTATTTTATAGTCGACTTGTATATTTTTCTTTCATTGAAATAAAATATCTGGTTTAGTGTTTATTTCAAATTCTATGTAAAACTTAAAATTGTATTCATTAACTGAATGTCCCAATAAATTTTAAAGAAAATTTCTTTCGAAAGCAATATTAAAAACGACAAAAATAAAAAAAACAAAATTTTCTTTTCCATTAGTTTAAATTTCGACCTTTTTTTGGTGTAATTCCAAAATCTATTTTTGTTAACGAAAATAGTTTAAATACTTGGGCTTTCAAGGTCTTTGAAATAACTGGCGCCAAAAGTCGATTTCACTATAAAGTCGGTAATAAAAAAATACAACAATAAAAAAAATCGTTTCTTTGGCATCGAAAATCGCTTTTCGACTAAAATCGAAATCGACTTACCATTTACTACCTTGTAATATCCCATCAAGAATAAATAGACAACATGCATCATAACTTTCCAACTGACACCAAAACCTTATTTTCCATATGTATACAATTCAATAAATTATATATCAACAAACATAAGATAATACTTTTTACCATCTACAGCAAATATCTATACGAAATATGAATAAAACTTAATTTACTTAAGTCTTAGTTCCAAAATCGTAACGTATATTCTTAATTCCAACCAATAGATAAAAATAATTACATACATATGTATATGTATTTCTACTTGTGGTAAATGAAACTAACCATTTTAGTTTAGCTATTGTTCAATTTAAAACCCCCAACAATTTTTATACAGCTTTAGTGGTCTTTTTTTATAATGATAGGACCAGAAATATTTTCGCCGAATTCTGCAAGCAATTCCTTTAGTCATAATGCTTCCTTTGTTGCTTCAGCTAATGCAACAAATTCTGCTTCGGTAGAGGATAATGTGACGCACGTTTGTTTTCTGTAGGCCCATGAAACAACAGAACCATAAATCTTAAAGAAGTAGCCACTGTTGGATTTTCTGCTTAAAAGATTCTCGCCCCAATTAGCATCCTTTCAGATATCTAGACACCTTTTCCAGTTCGATCCAGTCTTCTTCATTTGGGTTACTACTCTTTTGGCTTAATATATTGACTGCCGCTGTAATATCTGGTATCGAATTTAGCGATATGTAAAGCAAGCTTCCAATAAGTTTCTGATAGTTTTTATTATTGTTCAGTAAGTTTTGTTCTTTTTCTAATTTTCCATAGGGAACCTCCAATGGAACCGAAAACTGTTTTGAGTTTCGAAGCCCAGTTTCCTCTAATACCTTTATGGCACCCAAATCGTAAATCTTGAAGGCCCGTTCAAAAATATTCTTAGTCCTTTTTATTAAAGATTCCTCTCTTGAAGAGATAAGAATATCATCCACATAAATTAGAAAATACGTTGATTCTTCTCCTTCTGAATACATATATAAACATGGATCAAACTTACTTTGACAAAAATCGGATGATATTAAAACGTCGTGTTTTAGCCCATAAGTAGTATGAATAAGGGGTTTCTAGATAGAAATGTGCAAAGGAAAAATGTGCATACCTTAACCCTTTAAGGGTCGATGGGGTTAAATTCGACCCCATGATATTTTGTGTTATGAGGCGGCAGCGTGTTCGGTTTTGCTTAAAGTGAAGTCGTGGTGGGGGGTTCGGTTTTGCTTAAAGTGAATTCGTGGTGGGGTGGTTCGGTTTTGCTTAAAGTGAAGTCGTGGTGGGGGGTTCGGTTTTGCTTAAAGTGAATTCGTGGTGGGGTGGTTCGGTTTTGCTTAAAGTGAAGTCGTGGTGGGGGGTTCGGTTTTGCTTAAAGTGAAGTCGTGGTGGATGTTATTTTTGTTGAAGTGAAGTCGTAACATTTAATGTGTTTTAGAGGGTTAATACAATATGAATTAAACTACATTAGGGCGGTTTACGAAAGTCTGTGATTTTTTTGCTAGTATTTAATAAATAAAATTCATTTACTGCGGTATATATTAATATCCCTAATACTATTTGTTATCAGTATAAAATGTTAACCACATTATTTAAAAACAAAACATTTATTTATTTTTAGTGTTAATCATATACCTACATACTTATAAAACATATGTATATAACCACATTATTTAATTAAGTGTAGTGGTAATAAAATGAAATCAAATTAATAAAATATATTCATTGTTGTACTAAACTCTAAGGTGTGATTATACTTTTAGTTATTTATTCACAAAAAAAAATTAATAAAATAAATCAAATTAAAATGGGTGGCAACTTTATTTGTGATATCTGTGGAAAAGTGTACAGCCGCAACTTTTCATTAAATAGACATATCAGGATGCATCATCATCAAGGTTATTCATTAAGGTGTACGACTTGCAACATTAATTTTTTAAGTAAGCAAGATTATCTTAAACATATCCACTTAATAGAGCATCAAAATAATCAAAAGAAAGAAATTATACACTGTAAGGAGTGTAAAGAAGATGTAGTAAGGAAACTGTGGATATATCATCAACGCACAAACAAACATAAAGATAATTGTTTAAAAATTGTTGATGAAATCAATAATATAAAGTGTTTAGATGCTTGTTTCAAAAACCGTATTACTACATTTCGGTTTAAAAACAACAATATGGATAATCTAAATCCCGAATTGTTTTTCAATAACATAAAGGATAATGTAGCATGTGTTTTGAAAGATCATCTACAAAAACATACAAGTTTAAAATTTAATTTCGAATTACTCTGTGAATATATGAAGATGAAAGACGATGAAGAACCCATAATTACCATAATACTACATCAAACAAAAATGTATATTTTGTCTTTAACTAACCATATGAATGATATTGAAAGATTTTATGCAAATAAATGTGAAATAATTATGCAAAAAATGGATGAGTTCCAAGAACGTGATAGTGGTTTTGCATTAACAAAAATTAATCACCTTGATGTTAATATTAATAAATATGCATGTATAAAAGGTTCACAGTATATTTCTTTACCAACATACATATCAAAAAAAAAAGCTTGTGTTAATATACAAAACAATGACGTATACTGTTTTAAGTGGGCTATAATATCAGCGCTATATCCAATAGAAAATAATAGTGTAATTTGTTCTTCGTATAACATAACCAACATTCAAGATGATATTATAGTCCTGGAAAATAATATATTATTAAATTTTAAAAATTTAAATTTCCCGCTATCTGTCAACAAAATACAGCAGTTTGAAGACAACAACCCGGGAATAAGCATAAATGTCTTTGGTCTGGAAAGATCTTTTGAAAAGAAGAAGAAAACATCTATACTTGAAAAAGATACGTATTTAGAAGTTTATAATGTTGTGGGACCATATTATTTCTCTCAAGAAGAAAAAAGTAAACATATAAATTTATTATTGATGGAAGATGAAGAACGATTCCATTATGTCTGGATAAAAAATATATCAAGGTATGTTTATCGTTATTTAAATTTATACTCAAAGTGAAATTAAACTAATTAAAAAAATTTTTCCTTTTATATTTCTTTAATTATAGATTATTAAGAAGTCAATTTACAAAACATAAAAATAAGGTGTATATTTGTAATACATGCCTCATACACTTTTACAAAGAATCATCTTTAAAGAAACATAAGGAGGAATGCAACAAAATTGTAACTATAATGCCAACCTATAAAAATTCTATACTTAGATTTAAGAATCATAAAAACCAACTAGATGTTCCGTTTGTAGTTTATGCAGATTTCGAATGTATTCTGGAATCAGTTGATATTCAAAACTCAGCTAAAATTAATTCAGTACAAAAGCATATTCCATTTGCATTTAGTTATTATATTAAATGTTCCTATAATTCTAGTTTAGATATACATAGAATTTATAGTGGTGAAAATGCATCAACACATTTTTTTAAAAGTTTAGTCGAGGACGCATTATATATTTATAGTAACTATTTGAGTGTAGTAATACCAATGAAACCTTTAACGTTTATACAACAAAAAAGACAAGATGAAGATATGAATTGTCATATATGCGGTGAAATCATATCTATTGGAGATAAAGTAACTGACCATTGTCATCTAACAGGTGATTATAGAGGTCCTGCACATAATATATGTAACTTAGAGTATCAAATTGGAAATTTTATCCCTATATTTTTTCACAACCTTTCGGCATATGATTGTCATTTATTTATAAGAGAACTTTCATCAGTAGCAGGTGATATAAAAATCATTCCTTTAAATAAGGAATTATATGTATCCGTATCGAAGAGAATTAGGGTGAGTGAAAAAGATACTATTGAGCTACGTTTTCTCGATTCATATCGTTTTATGGCATCAAGTTTAGATCAACTTGCAGGTTTCTTGTCTGATGATGATTTGAAAACTATAAAATCGGTTTGTTTAAATGATAATGAATTTGATTTAATGAAACGTAAAGGTGTCTTTCCCTATGATTATTTGGATTCAAAGAATCGTCTCATGGAAACACAATTACCACCTCGTTCTCTCTTCTTTAATAAACTAACTGATGAAGCGTGTAGTGAAGATAATTATAAACATGCTGAAAAGGTATGGAATACATTTAGATGTACGACTCTCTTGGACTATTTACTATTATACTTGAAAGTAGATGTTTTATTACTATGTGATGTTTTTGAAAATTTCCGTAAAGTTTGCAAAAACATTTATAATTTAGATCCATGCCAATATTATACTGTTCCTGGATTATCTTGGGATGCAATGTTGAAAAAAACAAGAATAGAGTTAGAACTATTAACTGACATTAACATGTATAATTTTGTTACACGTGGTATTAGGGGAGGAATTGTTCAATGTTGTAAACGACATTCTGTAGCTAACAATAAATATGTAAGTGATTATGATTCTACTAAAGAATCGAATTATCTTATTTATTTAGATGTAAACAATTTATACGGTTATGTCATGTCGCAGTACCTTCCTTATAAAAATTTTGAATGGGTTGAAAACATTGAAAATTTTAATTTTAATGCTGTGGAAGATGATTCACCATTAGGGTATATATTGGAAGTGGATTTAGAATATCCATCCACCATACACGATCATCACAATGATTTCCCATTTTGTGCAGAAAATAAAAAAAATGAACATATGAAACAGTCTAAATTAATAACGGATTTAAATGATAAAACAAAATATGTAATACACTATAGAAATCTTAAACAATGTATTAAACATGGTCTTATTCTAAAGAAAATTCATAGAATTCTTAAATTCAATCAGTCGGATTGGTTGAAAACGTATATTGATTTAAATAATGATCATAGAACCAATGCCGAAAATGAATTTGAAAAAAATTTTTTTAAACTTTTAAATAATGCGGTATACGGTAAAACAATGGAAAATGTAGCTAAGAGAAAAGATGTTAAAATAGTTTGTTCATGGGAGAGTAGAGGTAAGAGGTTGGGAGCTAGAGCTCTTATAGCTAAGCCAAATTTCCATAGTTTACTTAAGATTCAAGAAGAAATGATTGTCATTGAAATGAGTCGAGTGCGAACGGAATATAATAAACCAATTTATATTGGGTTTTCTGTTCTAGAATTATCTAAGTTGAAAATGTATAATTTCCATTATGAATACATGAAACCTAAATATAAGGAAAATATTTATCTGAATTATATGGATACTGATTCCTTTGTTTACGATATTAAGACATATGATCTATATAAGGATATTCTAGATGATATCATCTTACAGTTTGATACGTCTGCTTATCCGAAAGATAATGTTTTTAATATACCCTTGTTAAACAAAAAGGTTTTAGGAATGATGAAGGATGAATGTAATGGTAAAATAATTAAAGAGTTCATTGGTTTACGCGCTAAAATGTATTCAATTAAAATTGATGAAGAGGAAAAAGAAATTAAAAAAATTAAAGGAGTTAAAAAATGCGTAACCAATAGACTAACGATTAATGACTTTAGAAAATGTTTATTTGAAAAAAAAATGTACTATGATTCTATGTATGTATTTAGATCAAAGATTCATGAAATATATACTCAACACATTAGTAAATTAGCATTAAGTTATTTAGATGATAAGCGATTTATTAGAGATAATAGTATTAATACATATGCATGGGGACATTATGCAATAAATAGTCAACAACCATCATCATCATCATCATCATATCCCAATGAAAATGTATTAACATCATCTTCAAGTGATAATATTGTACAATAGTATTAAGTGATTTTAGATTATAAGTGAATATATACAACGTGAAAAAACAATAAATAAATAAATAAAGAATATCATTAAAATATTTTAGTTTGTTTTTATTTTAAACTATAGTTATCTATTGAATAGGAATTTTAAACACAAGTAACCACAATTTGTTTTTGTGTGAATAAAATTTAATCGTGCTTGTTCTTAACCTTACTCAACTAAGTTGATATAAAATTTAATCGTTTAGAAATAAAAAAAAAAATCAAAACAAAACTTTTTTATATATTATTTTATTTTTTTGAGAATTTTATAATATAATAAAAATAAATCTCATATTGAAGTATATATAATATTATTGAAGTTCATCTTTATTGATCCAAGAATTATGTTGATTGGAAAATCCCAACCATTTTACGTACGCCTGGTGCCCCTTAGTTTTAATAACATTTTCAATCAAGTATGTATTTGGAAAATGTGTCTTTAATAGTTCATGTTCATAGAATCCACCAACAATCGGATTCCTTTGATAGTCTTCCAATAAATAAGTAATGGGGTTTGTGTTCTGTAAAGTACGAATTTTAAAAATTTCAGTTGTCCAGTTTGGAGTATATCCTTTTGAAAAAATATGTTTATATTTGCTAATTCGAACGTGATCTCCAACTTTTAGTTTACCAAATTTATATATTTTGGGATGATTATAGGCTTGTTTTAATATAGAACTTTCATTTTCTATGTTAACAGCATTTGGCTTCATTCCAATTGTTCTATGTTTTTTATTATTATATTTATTAATTAAATCCTTGCATATATGTATCCATTGATAATTTCCTTGTAGACTAAACTTTTTCCACATCATTCCTTTTAGAGTTCTATTAAATCGTTCTACAATAGACGCTTTCATGATACTATATGTAGAATAGTGATTGATATTATGTTTTTTCATCAGGTTTTGAAATATTTTATTATAGAACTCTTTACCATTATCTGTTTGCAAGTTTTTTGGAATTCTCTTTAGCGAAAAAATAGATTTCATAGCATTGGTAATATCTTCACTACCTTTCGATTTTACGGGTACAGCCCAAGCAAACTTTGAAAATGTATCTATAACTGTTAAAATAAATCTATAGCCTTTGTTATATTTTGAGTAAACACCCATTTCAACAAGATCTGCTTGCCAAAGATCATCAATTCCCTTGATCACCACTCGACGTCGAATGAAATTTCTACATGCTTGCTTATGAAGTTCCTGAACCACTTCTTGTCGCTCCATTTCTAACATCTATCTTAGATTACATCAATTTAAATGCTGCTGATATTGAATTTAAATCAAAAACGATTTATATATATCTATGTTTAAACGGTTTGTAATGAGCTTCGTTTTTCATTTAGACGTTCTTCAACTGAATCAATTTTGTAATTAAATAATGATCTCATTTCTTTTTGGTGATTGATTGAGATTATTTAGTATTATACTTTGATCATGTATTAATTTACTTAAACGTGTTTCTACATTATCAAATTTTTCTGTAGTCAACACGTTTTGTTGTCGTATTATTTCGTTAAAACGATCCTCCATTTCCTTAATTCTCTCCATATACATTGTATCCAGTTGTTTCTTTATTTCACTTAAATAACTTTTCATATAAATTTTGTTCACAGCATCGTTTTCCAATACAGGACTAGCAATATTTTTTATTCTCCGTAAGTTAAAGTTGAAATTACGATCACTATCTAAATGAATCTTGAAATGCGGATTTTGATATCTTGCAGATTGTTCAATATAATGTCCAAACTTATCGATAGGCATTTTAAGAATATTAATTGTTAAATATTTTTAAGTCTATTTATATAATAATTTTTGCTTCTCTCAATTCCTCAATAATTGATACAATTTCATTATTATGATTTGAGTGACCAGCTGTTGTGGATGAAATCAAAAGACGCAATCTATCAACCAATTCGTTAGGATCATCCCAATAAACATAATTGGTCTTTTTTCTATTCAACTTCATTAAACCTTTTCCCTTATGAATTTTCTGTTGTTGTTTAAATAGGTTTTTAATAATCGTTGTATATTTAATTGAACGATTTCCTTTAATTTGACCATTAATACTGTTATTTCGTTTATGGACATTAGTCATCTCCAATATTTGTTTATAATTATTTAAATCTGTTTTATTATAACTGATTGGTTTCTTATAAACTAACAATTCATATAAGCCTGATGTGAAGGGCCATTTTAAATTACCTACAGTAATATTGGTTGAATTGAAAGTGATGGGTTCATTACCTAGTCTCCATATTTGATTTTTATCCTTATGAGGACCATAGGTTTTATCATATATATTTAAGTTAACTTTTGATAAATTATATTGAATACTTTGATTGGGATGTATTGTAATGGTGTTATCATCATCATTGTTATCATCCTCATTATCAACATTAACATTATTATTATCATCATCATCATCATCATAGTCATCATGATCATTTTCATCATCAAATGATTGAAACGTGTTTGAACTTTCCTCGATTTTCTTGTTATTAAAGTTTGGAGAAAACGTGTTATAATCAAGCTTACTCTTTTTATATGGTGTACTGAAGGCAACTTTATTATTCTCAAGATCATGTTTAAAAGAGTCATCCGGATATTTTTCATGTTTTATAATGGTGTTATTATTATTATTATTATTATTACTAGTTGATTGAACTAATTCTTTTAATGGTTTTGATATTGGTTTCAATGTCTTTTCCAACAATTCATCATTTGCAATTTCTCCAAGCAAAATATTCTTATATTTCTTTTTTAAAATATTTCGAGTTTTAATAAGATTATTAACCAGATTTGTATTCATATTTATAGATTGAATTAGAAACAGATTCAAAACAGATCAGTTTAGCAGTTAGCGGTTTAATAGTTGAGAAGCTATTAGTTTAATAATTAATCTTGTACTGATTTTAAAATATCTGTAATGTTTCTTTTATAGATTTATAAATATATCGAAACCTTTTCTATATCGACCATTATTCATAGGATCATCTTTGTTAATAACTAGAAAACCATATTTTTCTTTCCAACACTCGGCACATAACTTATGAAATGTTTTTAAAGTCATATCAGAACCAACATGATCATTGTAAATATGCTTAATATTCATTACATCCTGTTTAAAAATTATAATCATATTTGCATTATCGCGAATCAAGTGTTTTGGTATACGTGTATAAGTTTGACATAAATAAAAACTATCAATGTCTTTATGGCGACCCATACAGAAGTAAGAACGTACATGATTTTGTTTCTCACAAGCTATATCATCGAATATAAATATTGAATTCGGTTTAACTTCGTCTGGGGATAGAACATCATCATTATTAGAAAATGATGAAAAATTTATCTCCTTAATGGGTTTAATTAGACTTTCTAAGTACTTATATTTCGGTTGTTGTGTTGACTTTGAATATAAGTAAATATTTTTAAATTTCAATCCATGAGGACTTTCAATAAGACTGATCATAACATTTGTTTTTCCGCAATTTGATGGACCCACAATAAGAGCTCGAATAGAATTCGGTAGTAATGAACTATGACGAATTTTATTTGATGAATCGAACTTTGATTCGATATTGTTTACATCAATCCTTTTATGTTGTTTAAAAAAACGCATTCTGAAATCTAATGATAACATAATATATAAACCAGTCTCTTTTATTTGTTTTCAATCAATTTAATTTCAATCTTTAATCGATAAAGTATCAATAGATATGACTATCATTTATAAAAAGTTATTCAGTCGCCATCCATCCTTCATTGGTAAAGGTTTTCTAAATAAAATAATTAATAAACTTCCCATTGAACTTCATCTACCCGGTTATCAATTTTGCGGACCTGGTACAAAATTAAAGAAACGTTTAGCTAGAGGTGATCAAGGAATCAATCCATTGGATACTGCTTGCAGAGAGCACGATATAGCATACTCAAACAATAAAGATTTAGAGAAAAGACATATTGCTGATAGAATTTTAACTGAAAAGGCTTGGCAAAGGGTCAAAGCAAGCGATAGTAGTTTGGGTGAAAAATCAAACGCTTGGTTTGTTGCTACTACAATGAAAGCAAAAACAAAATTCGGTATGGGTAACGTTATTAGTAAAACTAAAAAGTCGTCTCCAGTAAATACCCACAAACTATTTACACATGCATTGAAAAGTGCAAGAAAGAATATAAAGAAAAGTGAAAACTTGAAAGATGCTATAAAGATTTCACGAAAAGTTGTAAACAATATTTTCAAGGGGAAGAAAAAATCGTTAATAAAAACACCTCGAATAATACCGCTACCAAAATCTGGAGGTTTTCTTCCACTTGCCCCTATATTTGCTGCACTGAGTGCACTTGGTGGTTTAGCTGGTGGTGTATCTGGTATTACAAAAGCAATCAATGCAGTTAAAAATGGAAAGGAACAGCTGACTGAAGCAAAACGACACAATAATACAATGGAAGCCATTGCGATGGGAAAAGGCATGTTCTTAAAACCATATAAAAAAGGTTTTGGATTATATTTAAAGCCTTATCAACAAAATTTTTAATGAAGCTACCTAAAAGAGCCCTTTCTGATGTAGACTTGAGAAAATATGCAAAACATATTCCAAATTTTAGAGGTGTGTTTATGTGCAACACTCTTCCAAGCAAACCATTTAAAAAAGAATGTGGAATAATCAATCTGGATACTTCAAAGGGACCTGGCACACATTGGGTAGCATACTGGAAAAACAACAATCAAATCGAATATTTTGATAGCTTTGGCAATTTGCAACCACCAAAACAATTAATAAAATATTTAGGAAAAAACATTAGTTATAATTATGATAGATATCAAAATTTTAATACAATAAATTGTGGTCATTTATGTTTAAAATTTTTGTTTTCGAAGCTAAACTAAAAAGAAACTATAAATGTTTTAATAAAATACATCGATTAAGAATTAAAAAGATCTTGTTTTATTTATATATATATAAACATTTTTTTTTTTCATTTATTAAAAATTTTAAAAGAAATATTATATTTAATTTTTCTAATTTCGCTTGTTAGAGGTGAGTATTCGATTAAGCGATCATGAATAACTAAACAGTATGCTGATGTTTTTTCTGGAATTGGTTTGTTTGCTTCAGTATCAAATTCAATTCGTACATCAATAGGTCCAATTTTAACAGTCTCATTTTGATGTGAAACATCAACAACAATAAGCGGTGCGTAAGACTTGTAATCATTAACATCCAGCAATGGTTCAGGTTCTCGCATGTAAAAGCTTTGTTGAAATTTTGCATACATATTATATAGAACAGAATACTGACCCATTTCGAAACGATTATTTAAATCATCATATGGATATGACTCTGAGTTTAGATATACTTTTAAATTAGAGATATTACAATGGTCAAATATATTTCCTTGTTCTTTACTTTTCTCTTTTTGTAAACCAATTATAAGAAATCGTGGTCTTTCGTTTTGTGGAGAAAGCTTCACATTCCATAAAACCTTTGTATTCGTTGGTAGTGCAGGATTTACATGACAATCCCAACTACGAAATGTAATTGGTATAGAATTTTTGCTGTTGATTATCTTAAACATTTCCAATTTTGCAAAGTCCGATAGTTGAATATGCGGCATTTTCCATGTTATATCCAGAATTGTTAATTTCAACTGATCAGTTGCATTTGTAGAATAATATGATCTCTCATCGGATGTAGAACGTTGAAGAATGAGCTCATGTTTCGAATTTAATAGTATTTTGTTATAATCTTCAGCAAACCCCATCAACATTTTCAGAGGTATCCAACAGCTAAAATGACTTTTTTCTAAAACAAAAGTTTCGTTAAGACACCAACCAGCGTTTTTTAGTGTAGCACTTTCAGCCTTATTCAATGATACAAAATTTTTCATGGTGGATGAAATTCCAAGTTTACGTGTACGATCAACTTCAAAACCATTAATTTCATAACGAATTTCATCAAACAAATATGAAACAAAGTTGTTTTTAAATTTCACATCTATAGCTGGAACCTCTTTGGTTGCTTCCTTCTTTACTATAAAACCATGAATGTAAATCATACTCTCACTTGGTAAGACAAAGAGATCCTGATTTTGAATTGGTATACGAATTTCATCATTGTTGTTAAATGATTTTAGATATGGAGAGTAACTATGATATTCTCTTTTTACAATACTCTCATCATATATAGGTTTTTGAAGAACATTTAGTATTTCAATCATGGTTGAAGATTAAATCCTAATGATTTTAAGTATTCTGTATTAGATGAGGACAACAGTTTTTTATTTTTTATACTTTCTCGAATGTGAGTTGATGAGGGATTGAATGGAAATCCTCTTTGCACTATGTTTTTATTGTAAATGATCATTATTCTGGTTTGAAGTGGAGTCTAAGAGTGATTTTTTCTCCTCTAAAATTTATAAGTTCACCGTCTTGATTTAAGATTCTAATCGTTATGTTGTTTATTTGTTGACAGTTGACGGGTAAATAAATAACATTTCGAGGTTTTTCGTTTATTTTATATCCTGGAGGAACATCAAGAGGAAATTCATGAATAGTATGATTCGAAGTATTATTAATAAATGATCCGGTTGTTAAGTTGCTTTCAATGCGTATTGTATTAACATTCGTAATATGTGTAGGTAAGTCAGATTCAAATAACCCTGTAGTATTCAATTGATTAATATCTACAATCACCACTTCCAAAGATTTATCATTTTGAAGATTTTGATCAGTGTTATAATATTCAGTTGAATTTACTTCTAATTTTCTTTTGCTAAATCCGAGCAACTTTCCTATACTGTTTGGTTGTGAAAAATCTATATCCATTGATGAGGTTATTTCAGTTTTAAGTGTGTTATTGTTAGCTTCAATTTTTAGATAAATTGGTTCATCAATATCGTTTAAGCTTGAGTTTAAGAAAAAATCAATATCCTTAAGTTCATATGAACCAACCGGAATAGTAATAATATGATTTCCTATATGAAACAAATTGTTGTGAACATCTACATTGGGTATGGAATTGAATGTTACAAAATCAATAAGTCCACAAATATATTTTGTAGAGAGTTCAATTGGAGGAAAATATTCTCCAACCAGAGTTGAAGTGTTTCCGATTAAAGATATTGTTATTGACATTTCAAGTATTCAGAATGAACTGATGTTTGATGATTATTTTATCTGATTTAAGTGTTAAATAATAAATAAAAAAATGTCTTTTATAATTTTATGTTTTCTTTATTAATATTTGATTTAATAAACTTTCTTAAGAGTATTACATTTTTTTGAGCACATATACAATATTTTCTATGATAACAACAAACATTTACAGATTTATCATTTTGATATAATGTTTTTAAATTTGGACAATTTAGATCATCTAGGTTATAAAAATTAATTTTATCCTTAAAAATATTTTGAATCCACTTAATTTTTTCTAATCCTTTAGCATAATAAATAAAAATTTTATCTTTAACATGCGCAATATAATATTCCATAATATTTGTTAAGGTTGAATCGCCATCTTTCCATTTTAATCCATGATGATGATTATAAAGCCAATTAATTGAATCTTTTTCTTTTGTTGTCAACAATGAATATGGAAAAGGTGGTTTAATAATAAATGTTTGTACTTGTATATCGTTAATCGAAATACTCAGTTCTTTTTCAATGAATTTATTGTTGAGATAAAAACCTTGTACGTCTACAACTAATATTCTCTCCTCAGACATTGTGTAATACTAATCAAGTCACAACGACGACTGTAGAACTGTTTATAAAGTCTATGTTTTTAAATTATTATAAAAATTCATTATACATAATGCTTGTTCCCAACTTTTATCGATAAGGTAACATTTACAGGTATCAGGTCCACAAGTTGTTTCATTGTTGAACCACACACAATTGGTGTAATGATATCCAAATTTTGATTTACTTTTCTTATAAAATGCATATTCATCGAATTGAGTTTTTAATTTCTTCAAAATAATCTCATGTTCATACCACAAAAACCTTTCTTCATTCAAGAAGTCATGTAAAATTTTCGAATAAAACTGATTATTCATTATTTTTCTTATTTTAATTTTTTTTATTTATGTTAAATAAAACTTCTTAACACATCAACAACAAAGTTTATATTAAGTAGTAGTGAATGTATTTCATCATATCAGCTAATTTATATTATTTCCATATCCAAATCATGTGTGTAATCTTGAATGTTGATTAATGTTGTATGAGTGTACATTTATATCTTTAAAACCACCCTCATAGACTGTTCCAACTAGTGATATCATACCACCGATAACCTCAATTTTTATATGTTGATTGTGACTAAAATGAAATATTGGAATATTTGTTGACATTTCTTGTCCTCTATTAAGAGAAAAAATTTGAGTTCTTGTCCCTCCTTCTGCGGTTAGGAAGACCTGCATTATAATATCCAAAACTACTGCATTTATTATTTGAAAAGTTTTCCACTGTGCATGACAAGTACAATATTTATCACCAGTTTTTAAAAATTGACCCCAATACATATTTAACAAATTTTTTTAATTCAACTAAATCTCTCATTATAAATAACGTATATATATATATAACACAAACTTTGATACAATAAGATTAAAACACCAGCTGTTTATATATTATTACATACATACGTATGCTTTTTTAATATTTATGCTTAACCGCAATTGACAAGAAGTTATTAAAATATCTAAAAACACCTTATAGTATCAATTATTGAATATAAAGAATCAGTTTGAAAATTCGTTTTACGGTGAAAAGTTAAAAGCAAAATAATGAGAGCAAGTTTAAGAAAATTGTTTCAAAATCCTAATATTATATACTTACCTTTAAAGGATATGGAAGAAAATACTGCATATGAAATCAACAAGATAGAACGAGTAGATACAAAATATGGTGAAAGTATAAGATGTCTTGTAAATAAAGAATATCATATTTATTTACCTAAACGATTTCTGATTATTACTAAAAATCAGATGGATTATCTAAACGCAAATCCACACATTTTAAAGAAAGTTAAAGAAGTGAATGGATTATATACTCTAATCATTAAAAAGAAGAAGCAATATGTATTCTACAACAACTTGTATGACAGTAAAGACGAAGAAGATGACGATGATGATGATGAAATAGAAGAAACATTTTAAACAGAAACCTTTTAAAATTAAAATCATATATATTTATATATATATATCAACAAAACTCTGCATACATTAAAATTTCTTTCACATTTGATTAAATAGAAACTTTATAAAAAAACGGAAAAACCGCAACAGAAACTTTTTAAAATTTTCTCACGCCTTTTAATTAAATAGAAACTTTATAAACAACGGACAAACCGCATCAGAAACATTGTTTTAAAATTTTATTGAAAAGAATGATAAGCTATAAAATTACTTCTCATAATTTTATATAAAAACCCACCCCCATCTAGTTTTTCTTTAATTACTATTCAAGTTAAGTACAGAAATGGAAGCACACCTAAAATCAATTTTCAAAAAAAACCAAACAAAAAGCATTCTCCCCATAAAGGAGATGCTTTTTGAATATAAATATAAAATTTCAAAAATGGAGCGTGTCCAGACGCCTTATGGGAAAAAAGTACGTTGTTTGGTGGAAAACACCAAATACATATACCTACCTGGTATATTCAACGAAACTCTAGACGATGATAGTATAGAAGAATTCCAGCGCAATATCTACTATCTTACTAAAGATAGAAAAGGTAGCAAAGGTAGCAGCAGCAATAAATATTACGAGCTGAATATACATGCAGCTGCAACAGGTAATTTTTGGTAAATAGTTTTTTTATTTATTTTATTATTATTAAATCTAAATATTATTTTTTTTGTTATCGTTCTAGCTCAAGATACACTAAAGAAACAACATGAATCTTAAATGTCGTCGACGACACTCATAAAACGGAAGCCGAAATTATTTGTTGAATTTTTAATCGAATATTATTAAAATTAAAAAAATTAACTATTATTAATATTTCCTTCTAATACATCAAATTTAAAAACAAATTAATAAAAAATTTAAGTAAAAAAAAATTAATAAAAAATATTTGTTATTATTTTATTTTTTTTGTTAGATAGTAAAAACATTATAATTACTCCTACACTTGATTGTAATGTATTAGTTTATTATAAATACTTGAGTTGAATAGCAATATTATGTACAATGAATCGAATAGGAACTGAAAATGAAACTTTGGTTGATTCTTTGTATAATCATCAGACCATGAGAGTTGAAGTGGAAAATTTTCTAAACTATTATAGAGGATATATTCCGGGAGATCTCATCAGATATATGGAAAATTTCCTAGAAATCATACATTTATATGAAGATTTGGAGTTAGTAGATTCATCAGTTCATTGTGTTCATTTTGAAAATTGTTTTAAATTGAAACAAATTACGGCTGATTCGAGTGTTATGTGTAATTGTAAATTATTTAGTCTACAAAAATATAGAATTGTTGCTAATATACATATGTTTTATAAGTATGTAGGTATATGATTAACACTAAAAATAAATAAATGTTTTGTTTTTAAATAATGTGGTTAACATTTTATACTGATAACAAATAGTATTAGGGAGATTAATATATACCGCAGTAAATGAATTTTATTTATTAAATACTAGCAAAAAAATCACAGACTTTCGTAAACCGCCCTAATGTAGTTTAATTCATATTGTATTAACCCTCTAAAACACATTAAATGTTACGACTTCACTTCAACAAAAATAACATCCACCACGACTTCACTTTAAGCAAAACCGAACCCCCCACCACGACTTCACTTTAAGCAAAACCGAACCCCCCACCACGACTTCACTTTAAGCAAAACCGAACCCCCCACCACGACTTCACTTTAAGCAAAACCGAACCACCCCACCACGAATTCACTTTAAGCAAAACCGAACCCCCCACCACGACTTCACTTTAAGCAAAACCGAACACGCTGCCGCCTCATAACACAAAATATCATGGGGTCGAATTTAACCCCATCGACCCTTAAAGGGTTAAGGTATGCACATTTTTCCTTTGCACATTTCTATCTAGAAACCCCTTATTCATACTACTCCCATATACAGATTTGGAGGCATACCATGTCTTTACAACTTTTAGGCTGATCCATGAATATTTCTTCGTTTAAACTGCTGCTGAGAAAAGCAGTCTTTCAATCAATATGATGAATTTTTAAATTCCGCTTTCCACCAATAGCGAAAAGTGTTCTCAGGGTAATATGTGATACTACGGGTGCAAAAACTTCCTCGTAATCCACTCCATATCTTTGTGCGAAACCTCGAGCAACTAGGCTGGCTTTATATTGCTCAACATTATCGTATGGTTTTTTCTTATAAACCCATTTACAGCTAATAATATTTTTGCTTTCCGGTCTTTTTACTAATATCCAGGTTTTATTATTTTTCATTGATTGGAATTCTCTTTCCATAGCCCTATGCTAACCAATTTTTTCTCTACTTTGCACTGCCTCTTTATAAGCCATCGGTATGTAATGATTAATTGCGTTTAAATATCTTGCGGGAATTTTTCCTTTTGTTTTGCTTTCAGATTTTCTTTGATTTTTCATATTACCTGTATCATTAATGTCATCATCCAGGGATTCAAATGAATCATCAGACTCATCATCACTTATTTTATAATTTAAAATTTTTTCTTGCACCGTCAAGTTATTTTAATGTTTGCTTACATTATATAATTATTTGATCACTGTACAAAATCCTATCTGATAACATATTGGATATTTTTGAAAAATAAACATTTTATCGTTCATAAAATTGGAAAAAACGCAAAAATTAAAAAATATATTATTAATGAGATTGTGCCGTGTTTTTTTAAATAAATTGTGGAACAAACTTTTTTTTTTAATTTTTGATAAATTTAAGTTATTTTGATTGCTTTTGCTTTTTACTTGAAATAGTTTGTTCTTTTTTTAAGAATTTTTGATTGCTTTAAATTATTTTCAATATGAAGATAATATTGGAACATTTGAAACATTAGACTAACAGATTTATGTAATAGGTGGCGATATTTTTTATCAATTTTGGGAGAATTTCTTCATTATTAAATCTTTTCTTACGTTTCAAATCATTTCTTTGTTTAGTCGAAGACCACTGGCTTTTTGATGAAGACGTTGAAACACTTCTTGTGAAAAAAGATATAAGTGCTAATAAGGGGATGTTAATATTTTCATAATGCACTCCAGGCAAGAAAGGGTTACAAATTTGTTACGAAATTCATAATTTATGGCTGACTTCATAATCGCAGTTTGCAAAGCGACACTAGAATGCCTTGTAAACTCATGCTTCCAGTGTTGCTTTGCAAGCTGTGTTTATGAAATCAGCCAATACTATGAAATAGAGATTAGAGCCAATAATGCATGATCGTGATAATTTTTTCCATTAAAATTCTTTTAAAAATTTTTTTTCGTATTTCGTGAGCGTGAATGTTCGTGATTGTGACTTCTTTCGTCACTCCATAATATGGTGAAGGGTATATAAGATTCGGCACAACCGAATATATCTCTGTTACTTGTTTTTAATCAGGGTTGTCACAGAATCCAATGTAGTAGGAATTGGATTTGAAAACGATAAAATAAATATTTTGGTGTGATGAATTTCATTGTTATTTGTTTTTTGTTCAAAACAGATAGTAATTCTAGATTGAACATAAAACCGATAACATTGAAATCCATCACACCAAAGTATTTATTTTATCGTTTTCAAATCTAATTCCGACTACATTGAATTGTGTGAATAAAACAATTAATATTTTACAAAAGGTTTTGATTGTTAAGCGGTTTTAGCGAGTATTTCATTGGTGCTTATGTGAAATCATCAGTAGAGATTAAACCATATTTATGAAAAGTTTCAAACGTCTTACTTTATATAACAACGAAGCATATGCACAGACATAATAAGACATAAAGCATTTGAAATAAATTTTGTCTTTTTAGAAGACACTACGACTTTTTGAAAGATATGATATCTTTTTACCAGACATAATCCTTTTTCCATGATCATGTGAATGGCTATAATGCATATGTACAACAGCTTTTTCTCCGACTTACCGTCTTGAAATTCTCCTTTATTGCATAAGTCTCTGATGAATTGGTTAGTTCCGTGGTACAATTCATTGAATTGATTTCGTTGTTGCAAATCCATACAACGCCTGGTGTAACTTTGTATACAACGAACGCCTGTTCTCAATTCGCTGAAACATAATAAAATGATTAAATTAAATTATCATGTTTCCGGTCATGTATCATTTATTTTAATTGTTATTATAATTACAATCTTAATTTTTATCTATTTAAAGTATAAATGTAACAACAATACAAAGACCATAGTTAAGTTAGATTTTTCACCACCAATACCTTTAAATGCCCGGCAGAATGTTCAAATGTAATTGAACATAGTTTTATCAGGATAAAATTCATTTCATATTTATTTAGGTTCATAAAGATAAAAATTGTTTTCTTGCCTAAATATTTATATATTGTCTAGACTAATTCCGGTTTAAAGAGGAAATTGGTTTTCATGTTGTTTGTTTAGCTTAAGTACTTTTAGAGATAAAAAGTGGTTTTTTGCCTACTTATTTGTATTTCATATTCTCTAGATTAATTAATATGATCTTAGTAAACAACCCTTATTATCTATCGCACGTATTATTGCCGCTAAAGGAAGACAAGGAGAATAGTTGATAAGAAAGAAGCGCATGCGTACTAAATTAGTTTAAGATGTTCATTATGTTCGTGGTTAGTATTTAAGAGCATTTTAAAATGAAAATAAAGTAATGTCTTACAAACATTCAACCGGTTAAGTAAGAAATAGTTTATATTAACATTGGTCCTTCGATAAAAAAATAAATCAGTGCATATTTTAAAATAATAAAAAACTGTATCCGAGACTCAAACATCGGAAAAATTAAAAAAAGAAGCGTATCCGAGGCTCAAACATCGGAAATTAACATTAACAAAAAGAACTAGTAACTTATAAAAAAAAATTTTTAAATTTGCTTTATATTAAAATGGCAAATAAAGTAAAACTTTTCGAAAAACAGAAAGAATTGGGAGACGAAATTGTTGCTATTCGAGAGAAGCTGGCTCAAAAGGCAATCCGCTGTTCGAGACTCCCAGAAGTCAGTAAGAGGATAAGTAAAATTGAAGTCGAATTTGCGGCAAATAACACAAAACTTTTGGCATATGGCATTACATCAGAAGATTATTTTGAAAAAAGTACTTTGAAGCGTTATCAAAAATTATAGCAGAGGTTCAATTTCTAATAAAAGAAGCCATGCAGCAAGAAGAACCAATAAACGTTACAGAAATTCCTCAAACATCAAATAAAAAAGTGATAACTACTGAATCAGATGATGAATCATGGGAACAATTTGTTGAAATGGCAGATTGGTTAACTGACTGGTATGATGAATTATCAGCGAATATTGCCGACATGCCCAACAAAAAGCTTCAAATAAAAGAAAAATTTTTAGAATCTAGATATCAAAAGCTCCAAAACATATATCACAACTTAATTGAATCCAAAAAGCCAAAAAATATGCTTAAAATGATGCTAAATGCCGAAAGCACATATTTTAGTCCTCTCGAACTTATACAGATTGCATGAATGAGCCTAGGCAACAACCGAGCAACAAAATGAAGGAGAATATTCAAACTCAGCACATTTAGGAAAAATTGATATTCCTGAATTTAGTGGCGATATAAATGAATGGTCATCATTTCATGATTTGTTTAAAAGCTTGGTACATGATAATAAGTATCTTTCTAATGTAGAAAAAATGTACAGGTTAGTAACATCACTTAAAGGCGAAGCTAAAAAATTGGTGCAACATCTAAAGATCACCGACAACAACTATGAGGCAACGTTCGAGATTCTTAAGCAAAGATGTGAAAATCATAGATTGTCATTTACAAATCAAGTAGATATTTTACTTGATCAATCATCGGCAAGTTTGAAGCAGCTATTAGATACAACAAATAGTTGTATTTATGCCCTTAAAAGTATGGACATTAAAATAGAAGATGCTGAACCATTTATAGCACATATTGTTATCAGAAAACTGGATAAAGACGGTTTGCGATATTACGAACAAACAGTTAAAAAATCTAAAGAAATTCAAAGTCTAAAGGACATACTAGGTTTTTTGGAACAACAAGTTCAAGCTTTAGAAGCAGCTTCCAAAGGGCTAGAAAAGAAAATAAATAAAAAACTAATTGAAACTGGCAAAGTTTCTAATGTGATGTATTCAATGAAAAAATGTTGTTTACATTGCAATATGGATAACCATACAACTGCGATTTGCAGAAAATTTTTAACATTTCCGATTTATGAACGAAGAAAACTGGCTTATAATAATAAATGGTGTTTTAAATGCTTAGATCACAAAAACAACAAGTGGTGTTCAAATAATGTTAAGTGTTGTTATTGCAATAAAGGTCACCCTAAGATTCTACATCTGAATGAAGAAAAAATTAAAGAATCAAAATCCAGCAATTCAGCAATGCCTACCAAAAATTTAACAACATCAGTACTTCTAGCAACTGCACAGGTAAAGGTACATGCAATAAATGGAGAAGCAGTAATCCTAAGAGCATTAATTGATCAGGGCTCTCAGGTAACGACAATATCAGAAGAAGCATCCCAGATTTTATCATTGCCACGTGTTAAATGCAAAACAGAGATTCATGGAATCGGCAGTACTTTGGTAGGACTGTCTAAAGCAAAAACAAAGTTAATCTCGAAACCAAGAATTATGAGTAACCATGAAATCGAAGCAGATGCCCTCATTTTGCCGAAATTAACGGGGGCACATCCAAATCAATCATTTGAGTTTAATATTGAAGATTGGAACAACTTTAATCTGGCGAACCCAGCATTCAACAAATCTGATCGAATAGATATTGTTATTGGAGGTGACATCATACCTCATATATTGCAAGAAGGATTACACAAAAAAGGTAGTATCTTGGCACAATCAACGATTTTTGGCTGGATATTATCTGGGGAAATTTGCAAGACCGCAAAACCAACAAAATTATTAGCAGCTGTAACTAACTTGGAGAGGTTCTGCGAGCTAGAGGAACTTCCTGATATAGAGGAATGCCGTGAAGATGAATTTTGCCAAGAATACTATGAGAAAACAACCGAAGTTGATGCACAAGGTCATATAGTAGTTAAATTGCCGCTTAAAGAGGACAACGAGTGAGGAGATTCCAGAAGACAAGCAATGGCAAGGTTTTTGTCTCTTGAGAAAAAATTCGAACGAGAGCCAGAACAAAAAAAAACACTACGTAGAGTTTATGAACGAGTATTTAAATCTCGGCCATATGAAAGAGGTAGAGAAGAAGTGCAGCGGGAAGTAATATTTACCACACCAACCAGTAATTAGAGAAAACAGCTTTACAACAAAATTGCGTGTGGTGTTCGACGCTTCTACTAAAACAACAAATAGAAGAAGTTTAAACGATGTGATGTTTGCAGGTCCTAAGGTACAAAAAGATCTTTTCGATATCATAATAAAATGGAGGCTATGGAGATATGTTATGATAGCTGATGTTGAAAAAATGTACCGTCAGGTAAGAATGTCAAACAGTGACCAATCGTATCAACATATATTATGGAGAGAAAACAAATGCAGTCCTATAAAAGAGTATAAATTAACAACTGTAACGTATGGCATATCATCGGCACCATTTTTAGCAGTAAGATCGCTGTTTTACATTGCTGACTACATGTCAATTGAAGATGAACTAATTAAGAAAATAATAAAAGAAAACTTCTATATGAATGATCTAATGACAGGAGCAGATAATGTTTAACAATGTAAGAACATACGGCATCGTATACAAGCACAGATAAACAATTTTGGTTTCAATTTACGCAAATGGGTCTCAAATCACAAAACAATTATATATCATGAAGATGTCACCAAGGAAAACACAGTCATGCAAATCAAAGATGGCGAAACTGTTAAAACTTTAGGCCTACAATGGGATCCGCCCAAAGACGAGTTTCATTTTATGGTAAATTTTACACAGAACAATAAAATAACGAAAAGGCAACCTCTTTCAGATGTGGCAAGAATCTTTGATCCTTTGGGCTGGATGTCTCCTGTTACTGTACTAGCGAAACTATTTATTCAAACACTATGGTTGCGGAAATCTTCCTGGGACGAAGTGTTATCAGATGAGTTTCAAGATAAATGGTATGAATTTTCAAAAGATGTAATCGCTCTTCAAAAGATCCATATCCCAAGATGGGTAAAATCAACGTGCGAGACTGAATTGGAAATTCACGGGTTTTCAGATGCCTCTGAAAAAGCTTATGCCGCTATAGTTTACATTAAACAGGATACATCTGTTAAGCTACTAACAGCTAAAAGTAAAGTGAACCCGATTAAAAATAGGAAAACTCTACCAAAATTAGAACTGTGTGCTGCTCATCTTCTAAGCAAGCTTTTGCATAGAGTAATTCGTATTTTTATTCGACAATGTAAAGTTTATGCATGGAGTGATTCAACTATAACGTTAGATTGGATTCGCAGCAATAAAAATAAAGACAAATTTATAAGAAACAAAGTTAACGAAATAAATACAATTTTGCATGAGATGTCATGACATCACGTAAGCAGTAAGGACAATCCTGCAGATGTAGCTTCCAGAGGTATTAATGCTGAAAATTTGATACATCACTCTTTGTGGTGGAATGGTCCTAAGTGGTTATTAAAGTCTTCCGAGTTCTGGCCGAAAAACGAAGAGCCAAAATCAACAAATATATTGAGGACTACTGAGAAATTGACGAGCTGTAATATTATTAACAAGTTAGTATGCAAATACTCCAAACTAGGCAAGTTACGAAGAATAGTTGCTTACGTACTTCGGTTTGTAAAAAAATTAAGAAAAAAAGAAAGATATCCGCAGCATCTGACCGTTCCAGAACTTGAGGCGGCAGAAAAGATTATAATTTTTAATCATCAGCAGGTTGAATTTCATGATTAGATTATGAGACTGAATAAGGGAAGTGCGGTGAGTAACAAAAGCCAAATAGTAAGTCTTTTTCCATTTCTAGATAAAGATGGCATTCTTCGAGTTGGTGGCAGATTGCATAATTCTGGTTTACAATATAATTACAAACATCCCATAATTTTACAAAAGTCTGAACTTTCATCTTTAATAATATACCAGACACACATATCCACGCTCCATGGTAGAAATCCACTTATGGAGTCAACTGTAATGTGTGTATAATTGTGTGTAGTTTTCAGTATTACTGAGCTCTGCAGCCGCTTTTCTTCAGCACCAGAAGTGCCGATTTAGATTGAGAAATAAAAGGAAGATCTCACGCTCATGCTTGATCAATTATTTCTGAATTTTATTTACAATAATTACCAACTTATATACTAACTTAATCTATGGTCAGCAATATTGTGGCCAACAACAAATCAATAATGAATTTGCTGTTCCCACGGGAATTTGCAATATTGACAAAGTTTACTTATTCTAGTTTGTTTGTGTGTGTGAAAATAATTATTATCGAAACATTTTATACAAAAATCGTGTTACATCATTCCCATGCCATTTTCGCTGACAAGACAAAAAAATAAAGTATAAATTTAGTTCATTGGCTTTACAATGAAATTCTTAAAATATTTATCATAAACAGAAAAAAATAAACAAAAATGAATTAAATTACAAGTTCAATGTCATATGCATGGAGTAACAAAATTCTTATATTGTTACAGTGCCTTAACTAAATATAGGTACACTACACCCTTACCCTTTTAGGTTTGGGTATTATTAAAAATGAAACAGAATTTGGAAAAAATATATTTTTATAATTAATGCTTATATATCTACTTGTATAAGTACTTTAAGTGTTATATATATATATATACATTTTTTTTTTTGTTACTTTTTAAATTCATATTTATATTGTTACATTCTTATGTTCTCTACATTTCTTATCTATATTGTTTTTGTTAATTCAAATATTTTTTTAGTAAATTCTTATGTACTAGTTTTGTTTTAGTCTTATTAATTTCTAAAAGTACATTTAAATCTTCTAAATCTAATACTTTGTATGGGCCTTTGTATGGAGGTTCATACTTTTTTCTATTTAAAACTTTAACTAAAACTAAATCTCCTATTCTAAGATCTATTTTATTTTTCTTTCTTTCAGATTCTATACTTCTTTTTCTTTTTACTTCAATAACTATATCTCTTGCTCTTTGTAATGAGTGATGAAGTCTAATTTTTAGTTCATTTAAGTAGTTGTCAATATTATAAATCTTTCTGGCATCATCTAAAATGTCGTTTGGCAGTCTAGGAAGTCTACCAAAAATTATTTCAAATGGTGAATAGTCTGTATCGACATTTGGTGTCGTATTGAAAGCAAAAGTATAATATGGTATCCACTCATGCCAATTACTGTCATTCACAAAATTTAGAAAATATTCATTTAGAACGCGATGATTTCGTTCTATCGTGCCTAAAGTTTCATGATGGTAAGGTGTTGAGAAATTTTGTTTTATTTTTAATAATACACAAATCTCTTTCAGTAATTCATTGGTAAATTCGGTTCCTTTATCTGTTTTGAGAATGTTAAATAAACCGTATTTTAAAACTATATGTTCTATTAAAGCTTTTGCGACTGTTTTGGCATCTTTTGATTCAATCGGACAAGCAACAACATATTTTGTCAGTTCACACTGCATAGTAAGTATGTATCTAAATTGTCCAGATGGTCTTAAAGGTCCAACTGTGTCCATTTCAATAGTATCAAAACCGTGTGATGGTGTATCTGTCATAGTAAAAGGTTCTTTTGTATTTTTTATTTGTTTATGTCTTTGGCATGAATCACATGTTGTTATGTATTTCTTAACCATTTTGTTCATTTTTTTCCATATATATCTTTGTTTTAATTTGGAAAGTGTTTTCTTAATTCCAAAGTGTCCTCCATGTGGTGAGTCATGAAATTCTTCTATCAATCTATATTGTGTTATATTATCTTTTATTTCTCTTGGCATTCTGTATATAATTATTTCTATGTCGTTCTTCTTTATATTGTTATATCTTTCTTTCAATTCTTCGGCCGTTATATATTTAAATATTTCATCATTATTATATAGTACGTACTTTTTAAATTTCAATTTCTTTAATCTCAATAAAAGTTTCTCGAAAAATGTTCCTGAAAACATAGGATTTTCGCTTTTATTGCATATTATGCGCGTTATTTTATCATTTTTCTCTTTCAATTCTTGCTGCAGCTTATTATCGTATATAAATTCAATCTTTTGGGTACCCTTAATATTATTTATTGACGTACATTCCCACATTTGGAGGTGATCAGTCTCATTTTGAGATATGCAGTCTTTTATAATATCTTCTTTTCTACGAACGTTCTTTTTATCATTATTTTTATCATATATATCTTCTTTTTCGTCACTACTTTTATTTTTCATACTTCGTGTTATTGCCAAGGTTTTCTTTTCTTTTTTATCAATATAGATTGGAATCATTTCTCTTAATGTTTGTGAATTTATGTCTATGCGTGATAGAGCGTCTGCGTTTGTATTATTCGCTCCTTTTTTATATTTTATATCAAAGTCATAATCCGATAGTTCTAGTCTAATTCTTGTTAATTTTGAAGACGGGTTTTTATGGGTAAATAAAGCAATAAGAGGTCTATGGTCTGTGACTACGGTAAATTTTCTACCATATAGATATGGTCTAAAAAATTGTATTCCCCAATGAATACCTAATAATTCTTTTTCAATTACTGATTTATTCTTTTCGTGTTTGTTTAGCGTTCTGCTTGCATAAGATATGGGTAGATCGTTACCAATTTCACCCTGTGATAGGACTGCTCATAGCGCTATATTTGAAGCGTCTGTGGTTAGAATAAATGGTTCGTCAAAGTTCGGATATTGTAGTATAGGCGTGTTTTTTAATTTGTCTCTTAGAGTCTCAAATGCTGTTTGGCAATTTTCTGTCCAATCGAAAGTTACTTTTTTTTTAATAAATTATTAAGGCAATTTGCCGTTGTGGCGAAGTCTGGAATGAATCTTCTGTAATAATTGCAGAAGGCTATAAACCGTCTAACGTCGTCTGCATTTTTTGGAACAGGATATTGTTCAATTATTTTGTATTTTGTCGGGTCGGTTTTTATACCCTTCTTTGTAATTAAATGTCCCAAATACAAAACTTCTGGTTTCAGGAAACAACATTTTGCTGGATTCAGTTTTAAATTGTATTGTTTTAGTCTTTCCAACACTCTTATGAGGTTCTCGTTGTGGTGCTTCAAACTGCATCCGAAAATAATGACCTCATCAACGTATAAAAATGCTTCTGAATCTAAACCAGATAACGCTATTGTCACCATTCTTTGGAAACTGTTAGATGATATTTTTAAACCAAAAGGTAATCTTGTATATTGAAAGTGACCGTTTGGTGTTGAAAATGCTGTTAGTGGTCGTGATTTTGGTTCGAGTTCTATTTGGTGGAACGAGCTTGTCATGTCTAAAGTGGAAAAATATTTAGCTCTACCTAATCTGTCCAATACGTCTTCAAGTCTGGTTAAAGGGAATTTGTCACTTATTATCTTGTCATTCAAACGTCTGAAATCTACAACCAAACGCCATTTTTCTGTGTCATTTTGTCCTTTTTTGGTACTAATAATAATGGACAATTATATGGACTAATGGACGGTTCCACTACGTCTTTTTCCAACAACTCTTGCACTTGTTTACTTATTTCGTCTAATTGTGTTTGTGGAAGTCTGTAATTTTTTATGTAAGTGGGAGTGTTATCGTTTAATTTAATACTTTGTTTATAAAAATTGTTTACCGTTAATGGTTCGTCTTCAAGATGAAATACTTCTTGATATTGTCGTAGAATATCACATATGACTTTTTTATTTGCTTCTTCAATGTTCTTGAAATCTAGTTTTTCTAGTAATCTCTGAAATCTTTGTTCCGAGTGTTTAATTTTATTGTTCATGTTAGTTTTATAAATTGTGTAATTTTTTAATGGCATTGTTGTGATTCCCAACTTCTCTAGGCGCACTGGTTCCTCTAATGTATTCAAAATTTTAACATAGCGTTGACCATCCTTGGGTATGATAGTATTTGCTAAAAATATTCCGTTTATTATTTCTTTACTACATGTGACACTATCTTCTTTTATGTCAATGTTTATAGGTACTATCTTCTCTGTTCTCGGTGGTATAGTTATATTATGTATTTTCTTTTTGTTAATCTCTATTGGGATTGTTATTTTCTCTCCCTCTATGCAAGTATTTAAAGTCAGTGTCTCATAGTCAATCTGACAACTGTATTTACAGAAAAATTCTAGTCCTAAAATTCCATCAGTAATAATTGGAAATTCTTCTTCTACTAATTGAAATCTGTGTGTTAATATTTGTTCTCCTAGTATTAATTGTAAATCAGTGGTTCCTAATGTTTCTTTAAAGTCATTTGTAATGCCACTCAATCGGCAAATGTTGTCAGTATTCTTGTAATAGTTGTATATTACGTTTTCTTTACAGAGTGATATCTCTGAGCCTGTGTCTATTAAAAATGTTAATTGATAGTTGATGTTTTTTACTGATAGAAAAAGAAAATTTGATGTTCCAATATTTAGTGTATATACTCTTAGTTTTCCCTGTTCGGAGATTCGTAATGAGTCTCCAGGGTTTGTACGTTTCCCTGTTGTTGTATAGCATGAACATTGGAGTAGCCTCTTCCTCTTGTGTTATTATTGTATCTATTACCTCTGTTGTTGTCATAGCTATTGTCATTGGTGTAGTGTCTGTTATTGTTGTTATGGTTTCTGTTACTACTGTTAGAGTTTCTGTTGCTATTGTTATAATTTCTGTTATTGTTATAATTTCTGTTATTATTGAAGTTCCTATCCATCCGTGGATTGAGATAACTTGTATTTCTGTTATTTCTAAAACCTGAGTTGTTTCTATTTGTGTTATTGTAATAGTTTCGTCTATTATTATTTATTTGTAATGTTGTAAATGTGTCTGATAGTTGTAATGATCTTTCCTGTGTACTTGCAATATCAAAGGCTTGTGCCAAGGTCTTGGGTTGTGCGGCTATTACAGCTGTTCTTATATCTTTATATAAACCTTCTTGAAAAATTTCTAAAGCTAGTTTTTCATTCATAGTTTTTATCGTAGATCGAGCTACTTGATTTGAACTGTCCTCGAGCTCTGAAATTTGTACTAATGTTAAGTCCGCTATTAAAGTGTTAATCCGTTCTTTGTAATTAAGTATATTTCCTTTTTGTTTTGTATTTCTTAATTCATAATGTATGCTGCTTGCCGTTTTTGTTGAAATGTTGTGCCAAAACTGTCTTCAGCTCCTCAAAAGTTTCAGGCGTATTTTGTATAATCAAAATGTCCCTAACTTTGTCTACTAACTTTATTGCTAATACATATTTTATCAGGTTCTTTCTTCCTTGCTCATTTAGTTCAGAATGTACCATTTCTATCATTGAAAGGAAAATATCAACACGTTTAGGCTTTCCGTCGAAAATTGGTATTATTTCAGCAGCCTTTTCACTGTTAAAGTTCGACATGATGTTAAGATTTTTAAATTTTTTCTCTATGTTCAAATTTTCTTCTTTATGTTCTTTCAATAGCTGAATTGCTTTTTCTCTCAAGTCTCTAAATTTAATAATCTTTTCGTCTCTTACGGGATTTGCTAAGTGTCCTATAAGTTTTTCGAATTTTGCACTTAAATGTTCTATTGATATTAGTTTTTCTTGTATAGTTTCTTTTGTATATTTTTTTGTTATTGATTTCCTAGCGTTCACAATTAATTTTTCTAATTCTTCAAAGATCTGTTCCATTGTTTTATATATTCTTTATATTAAAAAAAAATATTTTTTTCTCATGCATTTTGTACAGAGTTTCTTACAATTTGTTTTTTTATATTGTGTTGCAGAAACTTGAATATGACAACTATTACGAAAATTACTAATAGGATTATTATTATTTCTTGGTCCATTGTTATTTTATTTGTATTTGTAGCGTTTGCAATCGCATGGCCTTCTATTTTCGTATATGCGATACCCATTTTTATCTGTTCTAAAGTATATTCTATTCTATCTATTCTATGTATAGGTTGGTGGTTCTTCAACTGGTGTTCCTTCTGGAACGTACTCCTCGTGTAGAAATTTTTGCCAGCGTTCGAAAATTTCGTTGACTTCTTGAGTCATTTAGAAAAATAAATTTAGATTTTTAATGTTAAATTTTGTAGAACTCTCCAGCAAGGGGAGAAAAATAATTTAAGGTTTCGAAAAGGAAAACAAGTAGGATCTTAAAAATTTATTCTATTTTTATGGATTCTCCAGGATTCTTTTCTTTTTTAGATCGGCAGGATCGCCATGTAATGTGTGTATAATTGTGTGTAGTTTTCAGTATTACTGAGCTCTGCAGCCGCTTTTCTTCAGCACCAGAAGTGCCGATTTAGATTGAGAAATAAAAGGAAGATCTCACGCTCATGCTTGATCAATTATTTCTGAATTTTATTTACAATAATTACCAACTTATATACTAACTTAATCTATGGTCAGCAATATTGTGGCCAACAACAAATCAATAATGAATTTGCTGTTCCCACGGGAATTTGCAATATTGACAAAGTTTACTTATTCTAGTTTGTTTGTGTGTGTGAAAATAATTATTATCGAAACATTTTATACAAAAATCGTGTTACATCATTCCCATGCCATTTTCGCTGACAAGACAAAAAAATAAAGTATAAATTTAGTTCATTGGCTTTACAATGAAATTCTTAAAATATTTATCATAAACAGAAAAAAATAAACAAAAATGAATTAAATTACAAGTTCAATGTCATATGCATGGAGTAACAAAATTCTTATATTGTTACAGTGCCTTAACTAAATATAGGTACACTACACAACCATAAAACGTAAATATTGGATAATGGGATTAAAAAATGCAGTGAAGAAGTGTATTGGAAGCTGTAAAACATGCATTCGCTATCAACAAAATATATCTAAACAACTAATGGGTAGTTTACCAGATTATAGAGCGAATGTTTCACATCCTTTTACTCATACAGGAGTGGACTATGCTGGACCAATACATTTAAGGTGTTCGAAAGGAAGAGGCCAAAAAAGCTACAAGGGCTATATTGCCGTGTTTGTCTGTATGGCAACAAAAGCAATTCACTTGGAGGTCGTGAGTGATTTGACTACAGAAGCGTTCCATGTGGCTTTGAGAAGATTCTTTTCAAGAAGAGGCATGAGTTCTCACTTGTATTCTGATAATGGAACTAATTTTGTAGGTGCTAGTAAAAAGTTAGATGCGGATATCAAGGCCGCAGTTAAAAACAATAGTACACTTATACCTATCTTGGCTGAACAAAAAATAACTTGGCATTTTATTCCCCGGCTGCCCCTCACTTTGGTGGAATTTGGGAATCTGGAGTAAAGTCGATGAAGTATCATCTCAAAAGAATAATTGGCGACACAAAATTGACGTTTGAAGAATTAAGTACCTTGCTGGCACAGCTGTTTTAAACTCCAGGCCTTTGGTTGAAGTGGATGCTGAGGATATTGATGCAGTGGATGTGTTGTCTCCGGATCACTTTCTCATTGGAAGACTAGTAATAGAACCCGGGGAGCATATTGAAAGCGCAGTTATATCATCATTAAATAAATGGAAACTCATTCAGCGGCTGAAAAAAGATTTTTGGAATCGCTGGAAGGAAGAGTACCTTGTGACGCTCCAACAACGGAATAAGTGGAGGCATTCAGTTAAAAATTTTGAAAGAAGGAGCAGCGGTTCTGGTCAAAGATGAAAATACTCATCCAGGAAGATGGCCTCTTGGAAGAATAACGGAAGTGCACGAAGGAAAGGATGGGAAAGTTCGAGTGGTAAAGATAAGGTATCAAAATAATATTCTAAAACGACCAATCCATAAGATAATCCAGCTACCGGACGCAGAAAATTCAAACGAGCACAATCAGGATGGAGCCAGAAGTTCCCACACAAAAATTAAACAACCCAGCGGAAATAACTTTCTGAAATCTTGTTTATTATGGTGTATGTTCTTGATGTTAACAGTAGGAGTAGTAAATTCTGCATCACTAAATCATGGTATGGGTGCCGAAATAAAGGAAATACCTCTGAATACAGCGTTGTATCTTGATAATATTGGAGAGATGAACGTTGTAAGCTCCAAATGGAACTTAATAATACATTACGATTTAGATCGGTATTATGAGGAGATAAAACGAATTAAAAAAACTGAAGGAAAAACATGAAGATCAATGTCCCAAATTAAGAAATTATAAAGAGGCTTGCGAGATGGTAGTATGGTCAGCCAATAGAAGATTCCGTTTGGTAGATCAAAATAATAGTCTGTTGCTGAAGAAGGAAAGACAAAAAAAAATCGCCATTTGAATTTGTTGGCTCGATCTATCATGTGCTTTTCGGAATGATGGACGCCCAGGACCGGAAATTGATGGAAGAGAATATGAGAAATATTTTCCAGAATGAGGAGAAACTACAACAGCTCGCGAAACAGCAGACATCCATTGTGAACTCTACAATGAATGTGCTAAAGAAAACAACTGAAGAAGTAAACGAAAATTTTAGTAAAGTCATCTATCATGAATTTATTGATTGATGTTAACCACGGCCATATCAACCCAGATCTTCTAACTGCTGCACAACTGCAGGAGGAAATATTAAACATTAGAAAACTATTGCCGAATGAGCTGATCTTGCCCGGAACAAAGACTGGTACAGATCTGAAAGAAGTTTACAGTTCTATGGTGGCTAGGGGTGTTGTGGTGGACAATCGTTTGGTAATACAGGCAGAAATACCCTTGTATAACATACATACTTCAGAAATTTACGAAATTATTAGACTACCAGTTGATGGAAATGGCACTGCAATGATACCTATGGTCAACGGTGATTATATCATATATAATTTTGCAACAAATTTATATTTTTTGATGTGGCAGTCTCAGCTTAACGTTTGTACAAAAAACCATCAGGGACAATATAATTGTAAAGAGGAATTTTCTTGGAAACCTGCAGTAGAGCGATCATGCGAGGTTTCAGCATTAAAACAATCCAGGCATGCTGAAACTCCAGTGTATTTGGAAAAAATTTTCAACGGAGAATCAATGGATTTTCACTGTTTTCGACCAGTTTACATTAAGCATAGACTGCGGAAATAGTGCACGTGACTGGTTGACATTACCTTCAAAAGGAATACTAAATTTGCCAGCTGGTTGTACAGCAGTGTATGAAGGAATAACTTTGACCTCTTCTCAACATTTTACAACCAAGAAGAAAACGTCAATTCAGACATCATCATGGGGCGTAGAATTTCAGCAAGCAAATAGTAGGCTGGTAAAGCCATTTGATGTAACGGTAATCAACAATTCCAAAGATATACAAAATATACACCAAAATCTACAGAAGATGCAGGCCGACAATACTGAACTGATGAGAATGAAATATCACCATGTTTCCGGACATGTATCATTTATTTTAATTGTTATTATAATTACAATCTTAATTTTTATCTATTTAAAGTATAAATGTAACAACAATACAAAGACCATAGTTAAGTTAGATTTTTCACCACCAATACCTTTAAATGCCCGGCAGAATGTTCAAATGTAATTGAACATAGTTTTATCAGGATAAAATTCATTTCATATTTATTTAGGTTCATAAAGATAAAAATTGTTTTCTTGCCTAAATATTTATATATTGTCTAGACTAATTCCGGTTTAAAGAGGAAATTGGTTTTCATGTTGTTTGTTTAGCTTAAGTACTTTTAGAGATAAAAAGTGGTTTTTTGCCTACTTATTTGTATTTCATATTCTCTAGATTAATTAATATGATCTTAGTAAACAACCCTTATTATCTATCGCACGTATTATTGCCGCTAAAGGAAGACAAGGAGAATTGTAGGAGCATTTTAAAATGAAAATAAAGTAGTGTCTTACAAACATTCAACCGGTTAAGTAACAAATAGTTTATATTAACATATCAAAAAATGTTCGTATTAATCAATAGTATTTTAATGGTAAAAATGTGATGATTGCTACTTATTTATCTTATTTATTTTAATCTGATTGCTGCAAGTTGCTGTCATAGAAATCAGTATTATCAGTTTCATGTTCGTTTACTTCTTATCTAAAATCCCGTTGTTTTTTCAAGTTTTTTCTTATAAAACTCAACGCTTAAATACCTACTTCGGGCAATTGCCTGTAATTTTAAGCTATCTAGTCAGCAATCCAAGATTTATTTGTTGTGTTTTTTGAATATATTTCAAAACTTATACTTTTGTAATTTAAAAAAATCCGATTTGTTTTGCTTAAAGTTTTTGTATAAGATAAGAAGTTTGAAACTTTTCAAGATATAGTTTAAAGTCTAATGATGATTTCGCATTAACACCAGAGAAATAGACTAGCAAAAACCATCAACAAATAAAACTTTATTATATTATTAATTAATAAATTATTATTTTTAAAAAATTACACCAATACTCAGCGTTGCCAGAATGATGACTTTAACATATTGTTGATGATTTTTTAATCAAAATATGATTTGATGATTTTTTTCAAATTATGATTTCTAATTTAAAGAAATTATGATTTTTTATTTGAAGTGTGTACAAATCTCATTGTAATTGTAGTACAAAGTGAAGTTAAGTTTTGTATCAACTAGTTGTTGGTTGCTTTTAATTACTTTACACTTGTAACTCTAACAAACAGATGTATGTATGAATGTATGTTCATAAAAACGAAGAAGTCTATATGGGGGTTTTTGTTAAACATAATATTTCTAGCTCAAAGCTCACTACAAATGAATTTATTGAAAATTGTGTGGCATTTTACATTGAGTTATGTAAACAAATAATAAACGATTTGATTTTAACGATGTTTTTAAAAGAGCTTTCATGTCTAGTGAAAAGGATATTCAAAACTTAAATGACGAATTTAGAGAACTCCGTTTTATAAAATTCAATGTATATTTTACGACTCTAGATAATTTTAGCTGTGAAGAATTTTGGTAAAAAAAAATAAAAAAATAACTCGTTCT